>JANBPO010002285.1:0-17706 GCA_024336825.1 Amorphophallus titanum | reverse complement strand
CCGAAATCGGTACGTTTTGGTTTCAGTCCCGGTCGAAATCGGTACTGCCAACCTTGATTTTTACCTATTGCTTTCAAGTATTTATCATACAACGGTGCTAGAGCTTGTAGTGCAGCCTAACTTAATTACGTAGGCCTTGCATTCTACCCTCAAGGGCTGGATGGCGCTACGTCATGTAACACCAACCACAATCCTACATCAGGTATTCATGAGTTTTGTGTTGGTGGTTTAGTTCAATAATATGGATGAAGCATATTGGGCTGCCACTTCATCAGTTAGCATCTCTCTAGGACCCTTCCTAACTCCCTCATATCTCATCTATTGAGCATATTGCTGATCTTTTCACAAAGCCTCAGGCAGCTATGTACTTCAAGGAATTAGTTGGCAAATCTCAATCCATGATCCCCCCGTGAATGAGGGTGGTGTTAGAGATTATATTTGTCTCTGCTATTGTATGTATAGTCCTAGGGTATTTGAGTCTTTTATAAAATTTCCTAGTGCCTTGGGGTTTACCCTAATTGCTTGTATTTATGGAATAGGAACTGGTTGTGGCTAGTTCTGGTTCAGAACTGGAACTGGCTGGTTCTGGACAGGCAGAGCTGGTTTGGCCATTTTCTCTTGGCGCAAAGTGCGGCTATAAATCTTTAATAAATGATTCCTCTTAGTGGCAAAGCACGGCGTGCCTTTGCCATAGTATTTGCATTCGCGGGTGGTTCCCTAGCTTGGGTTTGGGCAGCACCACTCGGGGGCTTTACCAAGCCCACCCCTTAGCCGGCGGACCCCATGATATGCAAGCGGTAGGGCTTATAGGTATTGTTTTAGGCATGAACTCTAACCAAAAACCTAGGCATTGAGTTGAGGGAATCCTCGACATATATAGAGGTGAGATTCTCATGGATATCCGATATGGGACTAAGTCACAACACCCCTCTTGCGTCAAACCAATCAGTTTGGGGTGCATCACGGATAGGGTCAAGTGTCCACATATGGATCTAATGGTTAAACCTGGCTGTGATACCATGTTGGAGGCCTGAACTCTAACCTAAAACTTGGGCATTGTGTTAGAGGGAATTCTCTACATGTATAGAGCTGAGACTCCCATGGATATCCGATATGGGACTAAACTATAACAAGTCTAAAGCGGCCACATGTTGAGGTTTCGGGGGGTGGGGGGAGGTCCAGGTCATAAAAAATTCAATAAATGATAAATAAAGGTTAAAAATTGAATTAGATTAGAGAATGTATGCATAAATAAAATCAGCTTAGGAACTGGCTGGATCACCATGAAATTGGCCGATTTTGGACAATTTCAAGTTGGTTCTATAATTTCTATCTGGTTCACTTTGAAACTGCCTTCGTTGTGGCATATTATCTAATCTTTTATTTTTTGGCCATTTTGACTATGAAACTGGGTTATCCAGACCGAATAAAGCCTGTTCCAGCCTGGAGTGAAGCAGGTTTTGAAACCACACACGTAATAGGATCAATGACTGCCCCGAGTGTATAATAGATAATAGTTGGCTCTTGCAGTCATTAACAACATCTTGCGTTGCTTTACCATTTGATGATGTCCTCATGAGCTATTGTTCCAATTTTATCGGATGATGTCCTCATGAGCTAATGTTAACTGCCAAAGTAAATTTTTGAATGTTAATTGTTACAATAATTTTTCTTCCATGCTGCATTAATTCCATACAAATGTTGTTCAGTTGTTGTATTATTTCCTCATGGTGCATCATTAAGGTGGAAATCAAGCATCTTCTCCTCTCAGGGAAATGTTAACACTGGTTGTGAGTCGGTGGGGAGGATCCAAAATTAGAAGAAGGTAGAAATGACTTTCAGCTGGGCATAGTTGAATGTATATAGAAGTAATAGAAATATTGAACCTACCAAACGCTCGTGCAGGGTCCTGAGCTTGGGGGATGTGCTGCTTCTTGCACATTTCCTTGATGTGCTTCGGCATGTCGTCCATCTGCTGGACTGGCTCTGGCGTCACGTCGGCGGGCATATCCCAACAGAAATCATCTTCAGGAGGGCATGGTGGGATTAAGTCACCTTTGTAAACGATGATCGGCTTGTCCACCTTTTTGCTTTTGTTGCTCCTCCTTCTCTGTTGATAGGAGACAGTGAAGGTCTTCAACTGCTCCACCTTGTACTCTTCCCGTTGGGACGAGAGTTGAAGGCACTTGGGTGGCAAGGAGATGCTCCGGTCGATGACCTGGCTGATGGAGTTGGCCTCAAAGTCAATACTCCGTCTCTCCGGCTGGGTCGGCTTGGAGGCGGGCTGAAGGCTTAGTCTGTGCAGCCTTACCATGTCTTGATTGACAGCGAACAACTGCCATTCTTCAGCTCCATGCTTCACCTTCTGCTTCCCTTTGTCTTTTAAAGGCTCGGGGATTGCTAAAGTAGGCTTCCCAAAATATAAGGAAGCATCAGCCAAGTGACACTCATTTGGATGGAAGGGAGCCTGATCTGCGAAGACCGTATGCTGCTCGTCTCTTTTGGCATATTTAATGCACTGCTGCAGAGTCGAGTGGACAACCCCATTCTCATGGAGCCAGGGCCTGTCGAGTAGCATCTTATAAGATGTGTCGGAGTTGATGATGTAGAATGTAGCCTGGGTGACAAAATCACCCAAAGCTAGCTTGACTTCAACCCGACAAAGTGCCTCTTCAGAATTCTGATTGAACCCCGAGATCTTGACCGCGTCCACCTTCTATATGTAAGGCGCCAAGTATAGAGACTTGAAGGTCTTCAAAGGCATGATATTGACGGCCGCCCCAGCATCAACCAAGATGCGGTTCACCTCGTGACCATTGATCATCCCTTTCATATATAAGGGGCGATTATGACAAGGGGAGGCCAGCAGCATATCCTTGTCGGAGAAGATAATATTGGCCACGAGAGCCTCATATGCCTGGGCCTGCAGTTCCGCCACATGAGCTTCATAGGCTTCGGGGTCCTGAGGCACCTTTACAAAAGCTTCTCTGAGGTCCTTGCTCCAAGCAATAGCTTCCCATATAGTGACACTAGCCGGGAACCGATTCATGTGCTGAATGATTTTGCGATCCGCCCTGGCGCGGGTTTTATCAAACGGCGGAATAATCTCCTCCAGGGTCTTGGGCGCCTGACGAGGTTTCTCCCGCTTCTTAGAAGGGTGTTCATCCTTATTCTAACCCTCCGCATTTTCTTGGAACAGCGGGACTAGGGACTCCTCTGGAGGTGGCAAAGCTTCCCCTTGGTGGCCCTCATTAGAAGGACTTGCTTGGCTTGCAGACTCGACCCCTTTGGAGGGGCCAACCTTGTCTGATACCTCCTCGCACATCGGCAGCTTATAGGGTGTTTGGTTGCATTTTTTTCTCTTCTTTCTATCTTAAAATTAAAAAAGAGAGAGATAACTCAATTAACCGTGTTTGGTAAGTACTCTCTAATTTTTAGAAGAGAAACCAACTCCATTCAAATCTCTTTCTAAAACAAAATAACTCCGGAGTAGTTTTTTTTTGAAAGTGTCTACGTCGTGAGTCGAGAGTGCCTGACGAGAAACCGTCTCTTTCTACTCTCTCCCCGATGAACTCCGACATCCTTGTGCTCATCTTATGGGTCCTCGTCGGCTACCGTATGGCGTTCGACGACAAGCTCCTGGGGATGTTACTCCCCGGGGCGGAGCACGAGCCTCGCGCCTGGGTTGGAACGCCTGACGCGGTCGGAGCTCGGGGAGGGGACGAAGGGTGTGACCATGGTGGTGAGGGCGACGGGGGAGCCGGAGAGGTCGTGGACGGTCACGGACCACCCCTTGCACTCCTTCGCAGGCCGATCCCTCTCCGATCTAAGTGAGGTCAGCTAGCTCCGGGAACTACTCGGCTCTGATTGTAATGATCTGTTCCAAAGGTGTCATATGGATCGTTGGGTGCGGTCCATGTAGTTGCGGTAACAGAACTTGCAGGTGAAGACGGGCTGCCTCATGTTTCCCTGCACCTGGAACACCTGCGGGCTGCTCTCCGGGTCACCGCCGAACTCGAAGACGAACCTGGGATCCAGGTCCGCCCTTACCGTCAGGTGCACCTGCACCATGGGAACCCCCTTGCCGCAATCATGCTTGCCCACCGACACCCAACCGTTGTGGAAGAAGCACGGCCGGGACTCCAGGCCCTTGAGAATGACAAACAAATTGTCAGTGGTAATCACATTAAATCACTACATTCTTTAGTGAGAGCAGTGGACATCATAGTTACACATCGTCCAAATTGCTACCGAAAATCTGAACCAATCACATTCAACTTTCTTATGCGGTGACATCAAAAGTAGACGCTAGGCAACCTATAATCATCTCCCACTCACATAAGATTATTGAATGTAATTAGAACGACTTCGAGCAAATTTTCTATTGAGAGAGAAACACACGTTCTCATATCATTAAGCTACAAATAAATGCGATCATATCGCAAGAGCACTCAACCGCGTGGCGCTAAATAAACATGCTCATGCATGCATGATTATAAGTATAAATGTAAAATAAATTTATGCATATATGCAAAACAAATTTGCACGGTTTAATAATAGTATTATATATGCAAAATAAATTTACATTTTTCATATGCAAGACGAATGAATAGATATGACATATTATCATGAAATATATTCATGAATGAAATCTAAATCTGACTCTATGCTTACAACAGTGTAAATTCAAACATATTAAAAATACACCTTGAGCATGGCCTAAATTGCTCAAAAGCAAGAAAAGTCGAAAATAGTAGTAAACCGCCATCACTTTCCCTTGGAGGTTTTTTGGAACAAGGTATGGCAGTGGTGCATAGTGAAACTATATATTCCGTCATGGTGATTAACCGCTAGAGTCTTGCGATGTCCAACATGTGAAAGTACCAACAGACTCACCCATCGTATAGCTATACAAAACAGTGTATTAAACTCATATTAAATTATCGGAACACATCTATGGTATGAGTTATAGGATATCAACCGGATCACCTCCGTGGTCACTACCACTGAAAAGGGGCAATAAATAGCCATTTTTATACCAATTCCTATTTATCTATCAGTCTGAGGCATGAACGTCACAATATACACATGCTCGCGTTAGCCCAAGGAAGAGAGGATACCATACCCGTTGACAAATCCATCGTAAATTAAATCATGACAAAAACCCTGAGCTCTGATACCACTATTGGGAAAACCTCACAAGGATATATACAACAAATATATATATCTAATCAAACGAGTTCAGAGTGGGAGGACATACTTCGCAGTGGAAACGAGACGTACACAAGTAACAACGGACGCGGAAATAGAAACACGTGTGTATATGTAGTATGCGGCTATAAGATCGGCTACTAGAGTCGACCCCTACCCGTGAATCATCGCGGAGTCACGGAGTCGCCTACTAGAGTTGGCTCCAAGAGTCCACACTCCAAATCCAGGGACTATGGTGATATTTTCCCCAGAGATGCAGACCGTACTTGTCACGGGACTAACCCGCAACTAATATCGTGCAGTCGACACACCGACGCACTACCCTCGTTGCTATTCCATCTAACATATAGAGGAGAAGAGGAGGAGAGAGAAGGGAAATAGACAGAGAGAATCGAGAGACAGGGCTGCCGCAGCCATTACGGGTGCTATGCTGTCGAGTTCTCTCTCTATACATGCACACATCCTCTCTCTTATATACTTCTCCGTCACCTCACAAACATACTTTGGCCAATAGAGACGAACTCCTACCATGGTACAACTCCCGAGGTCTTCGTACTCAATGGATCAACTTAGCCAGCGTGACGCCGTCCACTAACACGTCATCTCTCTTGCCTTGCACACATAGTGTCATCTCCCTCACACATATAGTGCTTCTCTCTCTCTTTTATCTCTTTCCTCTGTTACCTCCCTTACCTTTTTTTTGCATTTAACCAACCACCTTAGGGAGTATATATAGAGGGAAAGTAGAGGGAGAGAGGAGGAGAGAGGGAGGAGGAGATGAGATCGGGGGAGAGATGAGGCGACGACGGGATAAGAAGAGGAGGCAGAGTGGATGAGAAGGAAGAGAAGGGGAGGCGCGGTGGCACCCCCGCGAACGCGGCACATGGCACGCGTGCGCGTTCATGGGAGGGCGCAGGCGGGCGCACACGGACGCACGCGGGCACGCACCCTGCGCTCATCTCCTGCCACCGCGGTGACGCCCCCGTGTCGGGGCCCAATGGGCACAGCCGATCAACATCTCCCACTTGCCCATTAGGGCCTTTCGTGCATGTCCTTCATCTTACTAGGTACAATCTTAAGGGTCTGCAGTTCTCGGTCATACAGGAAATGGAGCGTGTGACCTCCTTCGGGCTCGTGGGAGGCGGGCCGAGGTTCGAGTTGCGCCGGTTCCTTTCCGGTACTCGGATCCCGGGTCGTCACAGTTGTCCTCTGGAATAACGTCCAGGACTACTTCGGACGCCACTTTCTTGATGTTTTCAGGCTTCCACGAATGACTGAACGTTCTTCCCCAACAAATAAATCTTAAAGGTGTAGTACTAGATTCAGGAGATTATTTTTCTACCTCTACACTATGCACGTGCCATAATTGACAACACAAACACACATACGAAGGTAGAGAATTAAGGGGAGGAGGGGAAGACAAATCTGTACGGACTTAATTATTCCTTAGTGCCGAGTGAAACCCACCTAAGATCTCCACGCACGTACCATTATCCCATAAACACAAACACAGAGATGAAGATATGAATGAAGAGGAGGAGGGAAATTAAGAGAAACTTTAATTAGGGGATGTTTAATAATCGATTAAGGTGGAAAAACAAATGAGAGAGAGAGCAGTGGGCCCCACCACTCTTCTCACACACAAGAGAGTTAACCGAGGTCGGTTAGCGCATGTTTGCACTTACCGTATTTGGTTATCAAACAGTCCCTTAAGATTACTTTGATAAAGGAGCAAGTCCAGATAAGATAGATTAATCAGGGTAAGATGAATTTTTCTTGTTTGACTCTTTCTTCTTGTTAGGGGTAAAGTCGAGTTTTATGAATCCATAGAAAGAGGTGAAATAAATCATCTGAGGTGGATTAGGAGTGGGTCAATGGGGATGACGTACCGGTCCTTAACCCACTCCAAAAATAAACTCGGCCTTACGGACCACCCCCAACGACGAACAGTTACACATGCCATCGTCTTCTCTGATTGGGTGGCCGTCTTTTCCTGATACGTCCAGTACTCCCTCTCCTCGACGCCATGTCCGGCCACACTCTCGAGTGCAGCCGGAGAGGACCACGCGCAGCTGCAGGAGGGGGAGTGCCATGGAGTGCCCTTGGCCCCGTCAAAAGGTGTTCGTGGAAAGGCGCTTTATATACAGTTGGAATCGGCCGGAGCTCTCATGTGGCGTTATAATGGTGGGGGGGAGAGGGGAAGGCATGGGTCTCCGATGAGCTGCCTTCCAAAGACCAGTCCGAAGATGATGGGGCCGCGGCCGGAAGCCCCCACAGGTGATCGATGCCCCCGCGTAGAACCCAACTCAAATTGCTGCGGGCGGCCATGCACAGGGGCTCCAGGGATCATTAGATTGGGAGGAACGGTGCATGCAGCGCCGGCCGTGCCCAGAAAGCTAGAGTCGCCCACGGAAGGTGTTAGAGAAGATGATCTAGCAACACTAGAACAGCAGGCTCTTGAAGCACCTGCTGTCACCTCCAACATCATGTTCTTCCATCCAAAGCACTGCATAAAACTGCACTTTGCTTAAAAAAAAAACCACCTGTCGTCGCGTTCTCTTCATGTACTATTTTTCTTCGATCCCTCTTGTTTGCAGAAGATCTACAAGTACTGCTGATATCATATCTGGTTTCTCTTGGCATGAGATGGAAACTTGTAAGCACATGCATGCAGGTTTGGTGCACAGCGTCATCTAATTCCTCTCTCTTGTTCCTTGAAAAGAAAACGTGAACGATTTCAAAGCCTGTCACACTACTATGCTTGCCAACTTTCCAACAGAAAACTAATGAATTAGGTTTTTTTTGGCCGTATATAACCCGTTTGGCGTAGGTAGTAATGCATAGCTTAATAGCACACGATGGCTGCACGTAGGCAGACTTGCAGAGAAGGCGCAGTTCGGCCAAAATACACAAAGTATGTCTCAAAATTAGGATTTGTCGTCTCGATGCGGGTCGTTCTAACTCGTATGACCCGACCCGACCTGACCTAAGCGGTGGGCGGGACACTCGGGTGGTGGGTCGGACCAGCACTATGTCCGTGGAACTTTGTGCAAGGACGAAGGAGCGCCTTGTTTGTTGTTTGGTTGTGCGTCACCGCGTAGGTAGGAATTCTTGCGTCCGTCTTTGCCGTGTGATACACTTGCTCGGCTATTTTGACAGGTATACGCATGTATTTTCTTCCTTAATCTCCTTCCTACGACGTCGATTGTGATGGTATGATCGGGCCGATGGCCCCTAGATCACGGAGATACCCCGTCGTCTGACGATGTCGACGATACGTCGTACTTCTCATCGATTGTTACGTAGTAACAGTTCTCAAAATATTTTGAGGCAATTTTGGGTGCAACATCGTCCAATCAATGGACACCGATTAATTAACTTTCTCCAATATCCAAACCATTTATTTTAATTTATTTCCCCAGCTAACTTCTGCGTGTTAAATAATGGCTTAAAAGATGTTGAACCATGATCAGGATGAAATGAATGAAATGAAATGCATGATGAACCACGATCAAGATGAAATGAATAACCGACTAAGTTGTTTGATATTCTTTCACTGCTTTATACACTTTTTGATTACAGGTTTATGTACTTGGCTCTGTGGTATCGTATGCATGCAGTATGTTGTGGGGATGTAATAGCAACATGAAATGAATTGAATAGATGGATGTTTAAAGAAAGACATCACAATAATTGTATGATAAGCAGGCTAAAAGTGGGAGTTTGTTTCATTGATGCATTCATGTTTAATCCCCTCTTTTCTATATGCACGTGGCATTCTTCACACTAATGGTTTGTGGTTCGTGGGGCAGATGGTCCCCGCCGAGTCATGTCTGAGATTCGAGTCCCTGCCCTTGGGTTGAGGGTTTTAGTTAGTAGATGAGTAGTTACATGGACAAACCTGCCATTGTTGATGGCTCTTGTTAGTTCCATTGCTCGACTGTTGTGATTGTCTTTCTGGAACATGCTCTTTGTTGTTACTGGCTAGGTACTATTTGGACTAATTGTGCTATTCACTATTGAGACACTATTATAACTCTATTTGGACTATAACACCCTTTAGATGTAGCTGTGTATTACCGTATGGATGGTAATAAGGTGTCCGCATCCAGTTTCTTGGTTTATATTCTCTACTGGTTCTGTTTCAGTCTCATTAGATGTATTTAAACAGGTTACCTATATTTATATGATGTGATGAAGAATTTGGACTTAGTGATGGCTCCCAATGGGGGGATGGATGACAGGGTTTGGCTTCACCCTAGGTCATCGGTCACCACAAATATTTACCTCAATAGTAGGCCCCCTGATTGAAGTAATGCTATGTGCTAATAATCATTATGGCATTAATAAACAAGCTCCCCCATTCCAAAAATGTATGTGAAACTAAGCTAACTTATTCCACATGGCAATTCACCACAGACATGACAACTATTCAATTTAAGCGCCGAAAACTTAAAGAACTATCCATGTAAGTTACACCATTACATTTTATATCGAAGGGGATCATGAATGAGTTGTGAAGCACACCAGCTAGGTGCAGGCTGATCTTGTGTATATCCTTTTGTATGGTGAGCATTAGTGCATATTGGCATTTTGTGTCTACTGTTACATTCCATCTTTGGCTTTTTCTTTCTCTTACTAACCATCTACCTTTCAATCTCTAAATACAACTTGCATTCTATCATATTTTAAATCCCACCGCGGAAACCATTAATAATTATATGTAAGATGTGGAAATATATATACAAGGGCGATGAAAGCTTAAGATAGCTGGATCCACTTTAAGAAAGAAAGGTAACTCACCAAAGAGACACCACAGAACATCTAAAAAAACCAACTCAACTAACAATCATAACCGAAGAGAGATATAGATACAAGTCAGACTAATAAAGAAAACCTAGATGAAAACAAGCGACTCTGGTCCTCAGGAATTTCTAAAACTGCCAGGTCAGCATAGCCTGTTGCTCATCATCGAGGTCAGAGAAATTCTCATATTCCTCACTACTTTCACCACTGCTTGTAGACACCTTAAAAGCTATGGTTTTCCCCTTTTTGTTCTCCTCACTGTTCCTCTTAAGGTTGATCTCGTAAGCCATCAGGGATCCTATCAGTTCTGTGATAGTCATGGTGGATAGGTCCCTAGATTCTTCTAACACAGTGGCCTTTGTGTGCCACACTGAGGTTAGAGACCTTAGGATGTTTCTAACTAAGTCACTTTCCTGAATTTGTTTACCCAGAGCCTTCAAGTTATTGGTGACCTGTGAGAGCCTAGCATACATCTCTGATATAGTTTCATCGGGCTTCATTATAAATAGTTCATAATCAGAAGTTAGCATATTTACCTTGGTGGCTCACACTTGGAACGTTCTTTCATAAATCAACTCGAGTCCTTCCCACATTTTCTTGGATGTCTTGCACGTCGAGATCCTAGAGTACTCCTCTGGATGCACAACACACTGTAAAATATTCATGGCTGTCCAGTTTACCGTTGACACACGGATCTGCTCCCTGGTCCAAGTGTCTTCATCCTGAGGAAGCTTGAATGGACCGGTGGTGATGACCCTTTAGAGTTCATGACTCTATGCACGTAAAAATCTCTCCATCTTGTTCTTCCAATGTAAGTAGTTAGTGCCATCGAAGAATAGAGGCTTGTTTATAGAGTGCCCTTCAGCTATGAAGCTGCGAGGAGCACTGGTTCCAAGTCTTCCCTGGTCGTTTGACCACATGATGGGTAACCCACTCTGATATCAATTGATAAACAAAAAGATAAATATAGAAGGGGGGATGAATATATCTGTCTAATAAAAATTTGAGCAAACAATTACCACATGCTAATCAAAGATAGATAGCAATAGTAGAACTACCAGATCCCACGCACAGGAGGGACCTCTAATCAAACAGATAGAGTGCACTCTAGAGATAATGAAGAAACCTCGATGATCAAGGAGTTATGGCAGGAGCAATCTACTATCAACACCTGAATGTGCTTGCAGTCACTGTTACTGGTACTTGGCGGAGGCTTGATCAGATGATCTCCTCACGTAAAAGGTAGCCTTCCATATAGGCATAACCTATCCTTTCATCTACGCCTTTTGATATACCAATTAAGTGTTGCACCACATTCTAAATGCCAAGCTAATTATCCGACCGAATGAACTAAGTAAATTCTGAGAAGAGATTCAAATACGCAAATCAACAACCAGAGCACAAGCAATTTTATAGTGGTTCAGCCAGATCCAAGATCTTCCTACGTCCACTCCTTCACTAAAATTGAGTGAGGTTCCTTGCTTAATCAAGCAATCATTCATATCAAACTCAGTCTGCAACAACGACTGTCATATAACTTCCCCAAGCAAGACACTCCTTGCTTCTCTTGCAACCTAGGAGGAAACCTGGAGGATCAACCTCCCTTCCTCTTTACCAAGAGGAAACCTGGTGAATTGATCCCAGCAATTCACCCAACCAGAGGTCACAGACCTCTCTTCCTCTGAACAAACAGAGGGGACACACAGAGACAGTCTCCCTTCCTCCGATGCTACTCAGAGGGGATCACAAAAATGAAATTTCAGTCCTGAATAAAAGAAGAAAATAGAAAATAGAATTAGAGTGTAAGAACTGTCACGCCCCGAGATATACAGCAAAAATAATCGGGAACGTGAACAGCTGGCATGGTAAGCCTTTTACAATCAAGAATAATTAGAGCGCAAGAACAATCACACCAAAGTAATTGCATGATAATTTAATCAACCTTCACTTTCATTAATAATCAAAATCCAAGTACATGAAGTATTAAACTCACTTGAATCCACTCTTCATTATATTTTTTCATTGTACTTACAATCATTTGTCTTTGATTGTCTTAATGCATTAAGGGCAGGACGATCCGGGGTGGGCTCACCTCACGTTACCTGAAGTTGGAAGAAGAAAAGTCAAATATAATTATTGTGATAATGAGATACATAGCGAAATTACTAGAGGAAAGCAGCATTTGACAAGGATAAGAGGAGAGGTCAAGCAATGCGACAGATGTCCACGACAGGTGGCAGAGGAAATGCGTCAATGCCTTCTGGACAAAAAAGACATGATGCAAGGAAGGGCTAAAGATCAAGCTGAAATTGCTAAAGAGATTTCAGACAGAGTAAGCAGAAGAAGAAGGAGAGATGATGATGATGAGGAAAGCACTGAGGATTCAGATCTAGAGCTGACCGAATTAGTAGAGCATGAACAAGCGACTCGAAGGAAGGGAAAAATACCGATAAATTTAGGGACCTGCTCTTGTATAGCTAGTGTAGCACGACGTCCTGATACTAGTGTAGCTCGGCAGAGAATAGGCCCTAAGGACAATTATCTGCACAGAAGGCAAAGTGTCGCACATCTAAAAATCAAGCAAGCATTGAAAGGGTTCAAAAAATCTGCTGAAACTGGAGGACATGCATTTAAAAGTATTTGGAAATGATTTTTCTATGCAGGTGTGCCTACATATGCAGCTGAATCAAAATATTGATAGCCTATGTTTGATGTCACAGCAGATGCTGGCTCTGGCTTGAAAGTCCCGTCACGTCGAGACATACACGAGCGTGGCCTTGAGGGAGAGGTTGAGGAGCTTTATTAGTGGGTTGCAAGCTTCAAACATATCTGGATGGAGAAGGGATACACCATTATGTGTGATGGCTAGACTGGTACCACGAAAAAATTCATGATCAACTTTATGGTTTATTACATGGAAGGTACAATATTTGTGAAATCAATTGATGCATCAAATTATGAAAAGACTGTAAATTATTTATTTCATTTGATAGATGACATGGTAGAACAAATTGGAAGAAGATGTTGTGCAAGTAGTTACCGATAATAAAGCCAATTACAAGGTTGCAGGGAGAAAATTGATGCAGAAGCGTAAGCATCTATATTGCCTCCCATGTGCAGCACATTGTCTGGACTTGATACTTGAAGATAGTGGGAAGGAAAAAAATGTGAAGAAGATAATTAATAGGGCACAGAAAATCACTCAGTACATTTATGGCCATCTTAGGAGCTTGAACATATTCAGAGAGCATGCAAGTGGAGGCCGAGATATCATCCGTGTAGGACCAACAAGATTTGCTTCGAATTTTATTTCTTTGAAGTCTTTGCACAGGTGTAAGAATGAGCTCAAGTCTTTCATGTACAACAATTCCATGCGGGATTATATAGACAAATCTAATGTTGATGCTCAGATAGATTATTTGGACGTGTGCCACATCGTGGAAGACAACAAATTATGGAACAAGGTCTCACGTTATATAAAAATAGTCACACCTCTCGTGAAAGCCCTAAGAATGGTGGATGGCGATGAGAAGAATGACATGAGATATTTGTATGAGACCATGAACCGTGCCAGGTTAGAGTTACAGAAATCCCTTCCCATAGAGTATGCGAAGTGGTGGAAAATTGTTGACAATAGATGAGACAACACATTACACCATAAATTGCATGCAACTAGTGAGTGATTAATTGTACTGATATAAAGTTCATTGTTTTTTTAGTTAATTTTCATCTTACATTTAGTTAATTATACGCAAATGAAGGTTATTTTCTGAACCCTCGATTTATATACAATGCCACTGCAAACGTTGATCGCAAGGTGCTTCAAGGCACCTTAACAGTCATTGGTCGTTTATCGAGGACACCAGAGAAGAGGTTTCAAGCCGAGCTACAAGTTGGCAGCCGCTCAGCGAAACAGTCCCCGTACCCAAGGCAGTGCCACTACCGACGGCAATCGTACCGGCGGAAATCGTAGTTCCTCCCGTATAAGCATTGTTACCGGAGAGAAGCCACACACCGGTCGAAGTCTTGCTGATGGCGAGCGCACCTCCTCCGGTACCATCGCTGATGTTGCCGGTAATGGAAGTGTTGACCGTGGGGCTAAGGACCGTATCCAAGCCCGTAAGCGTTAGCGTGGTGGTATTGCCGGTGGTGGCGGCACCCGTGACAGTTCCACCAAACGTCATTCCGCTGGTCGATCCGTTGGCTGTTGAGGTGAACGAATAAGCGCCGGCTCCGCTGGATGCTGCATTCTCCAGAACGATAGGGGCGTTGATCTGCTCCTCATGGCCTGTCGCAATTCCAGCGGCCGAAATACCGCCTCCGCTTGAGAGAAACAGGGAGGAACCTCCCGTCGTGCCAATAACGAACGCTCCGGTGCCGTTAAAAACGATACCTCCCAGATTTCGGCCACCCGAATCGATCACGACGGGAAGGTGGCCGCCGGTGGTTGTCGTGAAGGTTGCCGTGTCTGCGTTTGTCGTCGTGGCACCGCTGTCAGCGACACCTGGAACAGTTCCACCGCTCCAGTTACTCGTGTTGGCCCATGTCCCATCAGTGCCACCACCCGTCCATGTACTGCCAGTGGCGTGAACGGCTTGGCTGGAAAGCAAGGCCAGCCCGACGATCAGGCCAGCGAACCGTCGTGCCGGCGTTGAGAGAATCTCGAAGGACAGGGAGTTGTGGGGGATCATAGGAGGTTGCTTGATTTGGTGTGGAAGCGACGGATAGGAAAATGATCGTTTAAGGATTGAATGCTTTAGCTTTTTATGTCGGTTCTATTCAACTCGTTGGCATTTAGTGGCAACGTGATCGGAGTCGTTGACCGAGAAGATACAAGTCTCGCTGGGGGAGGAGCTAATACATTTTCACGTTATCCCTAACGCAAATACCGCAACTCCGTAAAGCACATAAATGTCTATCTGTCAGCTATTTTCGTCCATATTATGATGATTGAGAAAGGTACCATCATCACGGTGATTCACCTTCTGCTGTCTTAGACGCGCGAACATCTCGCGCATGTCGCGCACTCCACCCCAAGTGAACCATATCGCCATAAGCGCGGCCAACGCAACAGGTACTCCCACCCCGATCACATGCCAGTACGCCGACCAAGCCCAGTCCGGCCAGTCGCCGATAACGTAAAGCATCGAGACGACAAGAAACCCCGCGAGAAGAACAACCATCCATCCCAAAATTCCCCCGGCAATCCACTTGTCTCCCATGGTGAAATGACTGTCGATGCCAATGAGCCGCTCACCAAGACTGACTGGCACGGACGGAGATTCGGCTGGTGGTGCTCCCGTAACCGCATATGTCCCCCGATGGAGCATGCGGTCGAGATCAAAGTCCTCGCGGAAGGTCAGCAGAGATACAGCGAGGTAAACCGCGATGGCGGCCAACATCGAGAAGAAGGAAATCTGCATGCCGTTCAGGATGAAGTCCGGGTGGAATTCGCGGACGACGATGCCCGTCACACAGAGCGTCGAGCCGGTGATGAGTGCGGCCGTGGCACCGGCCGTCGTTCCTTTTTTCCAATAAAGTCCGCCGATGATGGCCGAGCCGGCACCGCCGACATAGATGGCGGTGGTCACGCTCCACCACATGTTGATGTATTCGGTTTGCCGGAAGAGGCTGCCGAAGCAGAAGGCGAAGACGGCGACGCCGAACATGGCGGCGCGGAGCACCCAGATATGCTGGCGCGGACCGAAGGGTTTCTTGCGCAACGGCACCAGGAAATCCTGCACGAAAATGCTGCCCCACGAGTGGAGATGGACGGCGTCTCCGCCGAGAAGTCAATAATAAGAAGAAGCAAACCCCGTTGAGGGCGCATAAAGAAGCCAATCCAGTAGTTGAGCAGCTTCAAGAAAATATAAATGGGTTAGATAAGTATGAATAACCCAAGATCCGACCGATGCCGTTGAAGGAATATGTCCCTTGGGAACATCTCGATTCCCTAGAATTGACAGAAGATGTTGAAACTAAAGCAAAAAATATGGCTATGCAGAATGAATCTCTATAGGAGTAGTTACCAACCCTAAAAGGGAAGAAAAAGAAGAAAAGATCTAAGAATAAAAGAAAGGGCATTATCATATCTTGTAACACTCTGACGGCCCTGTTTGACATGGCCCAAATTTCTGAACAAGATGGTTAAGAAATATGCCTCGCTCTAACAGAGGCAAATCAAGCTGAAGCTTCTACCTCTCAGCATGCACCAGATGTGGTTGGAAATGGGGGTGCCTTCCCCAGGCTAACCATAACATTATGTTCAGGGGTGAACAACCATACCAATTCCTCGATTCTGAAGTCAAAGGCAAAGAAATTCCCCATCTGCCTGGTCTTTACCTTGAAAATGCAAGCGGTCGAGAGGTCCCTTCATTTGCTGAATTTCTGGTATCTCAAAAGGGTAAGCAGCCATGCTTATAGCCAGAGCCGAAAGCTAGGAATGCTCCAGCCCCATTCTTAGCTATCCCTCCTCTAGCAGGTGAAGATCATAACTGCATTCCAAGCCTCGCCAAGTTCATGCAAGAAAAAGAGCCGGTCAAGCAAGCACAGCGGGTCTAGGCAACACCCGAAGAAGAAAGTGAGCCGCCCTGTGAGGCAACTCCTCAAGCACAAAATGATGATAGGTGTGGCAAAGCTGAAGAGATGAAATTGGCCAATGTCAGGGCTAGTAATAGAATAATGAAGCAGCTGAAGAGAATCCCTACAAGATTTTCCATTTGGGAGATGCTTTCTATGGACGAAGAAACCAGATAGGCCATCATCACAACTTTGTAAACCACAACACACTTTGAAAGTTGCTTTGCTGAGATGCAGTTGGGGTGACTGTGACTTTTACAGAGGAAGACGTGCATCTGCCCTATGTCAGTCATAACAAACTGCTCTACATGAGGGGGAAACTGAATGGTCAGTCGATAAATAGGATTTTGATTGACCTAGGGGTAGCAGTGAACATCCTTCCCTATCAGATCTACCAAAAGTACTATTTTTATGTGCACCTAATCCAAGTCAGAGATATGAGGATTACTGGGTTTAACCAGAAGTTTAAAATCCCCATGGGCATGGCAGAGTTCGATCTTTTGCTTGGCGACTTCACTACTAAAGTGCAATTCCACGTAGTAAATTCTAACACTTCGTATAAGGCACTGTTGGGCCGATCGTGGCTACACCAAAATCGAGTGGTACCCTCTACCCTCCATCAATGCGTAAAGGACCCCCGAAGTGGAAAAGAAGAAAGGATATACATTGACTTACATCCTTTTGAAGTGTTTTAATGTCATGTGCTGGATGCATCACTGTATTTGGACAAGCCAAAGCAGGCTCCCTGCACAGCTCAGGATAAAGGGAAGAAGAAATCAGAGTTTGACGATTGATTCCCTCCACCACCGCGTGATTATGTGGCTCCTCTAGAAGTCACTTATATCTGAGGCAGAAGCAGTGCTCAGAGCAATTCAATCCGATATTTAGCCTAAGCTGGGGGCATCAGAACTCAAAATTTTACTTAAGGATGTCAAAGTGTCGCCAGGGATTGTTCTAGGGAACTTTTATGGGATAATGTGTCTCATGTCATGTCTCTTTTGACTTAATTCTTTGAATTTAATTTCTTATTTTATTTTGATGATTGGCAACCATACATTTTGTTTTTCAACTCTTAGATTTTGATAATAGTGATTTTCTGAATCCATTTTT
>JANBPO010002281.1:0-109818 GCA_024336825.1 Amorphophallus titanum | reverse complement strand
AGAAAGAGTTGTTAAAGTGCAAATTGCATATTTATCATTCCTACATTTGCATTTGCACATGTATCATAAAAAATTCTAATATTATGCAAAAGTGGCATCTGCCAATCTCTGTTTTTTTCACAATGTCGGCATTTTTAATGATACGTGTGCAAATACAAATGCAAGAATGATAAAAACTGTACCTTTTGTTCTAACAATGATTTATATGCAAAAACCCAAGAAAGAATTGCTGAATGGTGGGCAGAAATGCATCTCGAGGGATATGGCTGCGTAGCATTCCACAAGAACCGGAGGTGGGTCGGAAATTGCTTGAGATGGAGTACATCAGCTCAGCTTAACATTATTGGTTTGACTAAGGTCAAAGAAAATTATTGCCCCTGCACCTGTATCTGATCTTTTTATCCCAGACAGATGTCTACAATGCCACTTTTGCTATTGCTTCTTGGTCTTTGTAGTTTCATCCTTTTCTGGCTGATAATTATAGTGCTGAAATCAGTTACTATCTCACTGCCATTTCATTATTATGGTCAGAATTTATCAGCATTTGCTATAACTTTTCCCAATTCTTCATCCTGGATTTTTGGTTTCCTAAGCTTAGAATCCAATCTGAAACTATCCTTTCCCGTTGTTGCAGGTTGCCTGCCACTAGATCTCCGGTTGACAAAGCTCTATTCTAAGACCTGAACCTCACGAGGTCATGCTGCAGTGAGAAGCGAATTGGTTTGGCGAGCATGTTCCTCAGTTCCTGTTTGCCAACCTTTATGTCTTGTGTGTAATGAACATGCCTTAGTGTCAGTCAATAGCTTCCCTTATGTACACTTGACAGCTGATGGACTAGTTATATATCGTAATGTTGCTCTCTTAAATTATTGCACTATTGTAGTGTTGTAGACCATATCATATGTTCTGTATCGGCGTTCACATAACAGCATGTGAACCCTTTGTGAAATGTTTTTTTTTTTTTTTGCTTGCATAGCCGCGTCCGTGGTTTGCTTCTATCATTCCAACTATTGACATTTTGCTAACCATTGGGCTGTCCCCCGAATATTCCTCCGTCGGCATTGTGTGTTTTACCATGACGACTGGCGATCTATGATGAGAATACTTGCCCGCGGTGATATGGTTTCCATATGCAATCAATTTGGCACCTTGATAATATTAATTGAAGCTCTTGGTGATAATCCATCGCTATATTTCTCCGCAACAGAAATATGGGAGAGATTCTACAGAATGAGAGCAATAAACGGAGTTTGGCACCTCACATAACACGGTCTTCTCCTTGCTCGCTCATGGGCTCGACGTGAACGGCACCACGGATGATCATATAAGCTTCAAGAAAGCTTGCCCAAGAAAATCTAAGCCCAGCTTTTTATCAACCAAAATCAAACTAGGGGTACTTTAACGGACATGGTATTTATTGTTGGTGATGTTGGTATGGTCGACATCGAAATTTACCAAGAACATAAAAATACATGATTCTCGCGAGGAAGAACATTACTTCGAATCTTCAGGACAACGACCTCTTTGGTGTTCGTATGGCTCGAGATTTGTTTTGTTGGGGGTCTTCTCTTAACCAAATGGAAGTAAGCCTCTCTAGGTCCATAATGGTTTCTTCTAATTCGCAGGGATAAGAGATCAACACAAGAAATGGAAGAGTTTACTGTGGTTTAAGTTGCCCAATATCTGTTCTAAGCAATGCAAACAAAATATCCTAGGACAAGCACTCCGTTGAGGATAGTTGGAAGGAGGAGGTATACGTGCTTCCTCTCCTTCAGTTTGAAGGGGCTTATGTACTCAAATGTGCTAGTTAACATTGTCCGTGATTTGTGTGGATGAGAGGGGTCAATCCGGAAAAAAAAACTGATGATGAACAAAATTTCTGAAAAACACTAGAGAGGGAGATACGTGGAACGCACTCACATGGAGTGGCGAAACCCGACAAGTAGAGGTAGACGTCCGAAGATGGCAACACCCTAAATAAAATATCATAAAACCTGAGGAAATCGATGGAGGGAAGGCCTCTCTAGGGCTGGTTAGGGGCGTACCAGGCAAAGACTGTGCCGGTGAAGACGTGTAGGGGTCAGTGCATCGGCCAAGGAGGCTGTGCCGGGCTAGGGGCGTACCGGCCAAGGAAGGGTTAGTGTGTCGATGAAGGCATCTGAGAGTGGTTCAAGGCCAATATGAGGGAGAGGGCTCTGAAGCCTGGGGGTTTGGTTTAGCTGGCCAGGAAGCTTTAGCTGGAGGAAGAAATGCCAGGGATTGAGAGTTTAGGGTAGTTTTGGGGGACAATGGCCAACGGTGGTATTGGGGTTTGGGTTCCTAGAGAGGGAGAAGGGACCCTCCTCCATGACGAATGGGTGAGGGTGAAGGCCAGAAATCCCTCAAATAGGACCAAAACCGCTAGGGGAGAAGGAGAAGGATGGTGGAAGAACACAGAGGGGAAACCAATCCAACCGGAAACAACACCAACGACGGGAGTATAAGAAGAACAAAAGAGAAAGGGTTTATTCAGGGCAAATGGGAACCAAATACATTGAGTGTAAGAAGAAGAGAGAAAAAGCAAGGAAAAGAAACAAAGAAAGGAATGGGGGGTTGAACAAGGGCGACGACCCCCTACTCTTCCCCTTCCACTGCTACATTTCTCTCTCCCTCTCTCTTACTCTCTTGCTCTCTGGTGGCTGCCGAAGGGGAGAGTCCCCTCTTCTTCTTCTTCTTCTCTTCGGTCCGGTGGTGGTCTCTTCTGTGGAATGCTTCCTCTCTTCTCTCTTCTTCTCTCTGTGGAATGCTTCTTCTCTGTGTGTGTTGCTCTCCTTCTGTTCTCTCTTTCTCTCTTTTTTTTTTGTCAGAGAAGGAGGGGTTTTCATACCCCAACTGCACGGCGACGTGGGCAGGCCGGTGGAGGCTGTAAAGAGGGCGCATTGATGGGGATTTGACTTCCCCTCGTCCCCGTTGACAGAGGAGTAGCTTGCGTGCCTCACTCTCGTGTTGCCACGTCAGTCGTCCCGCTATGCGCCAAGAATCTGTAGGGGAGTGGTGTGAGATCCTCCCCGCCGGACGGGTCGTGGGGAGAGCATGCCGTTGAAGAACTAGACCATGCTGTTGAGAGGCATTTAGGGTGTGCTGATGAACGGGATGCATGGGCGTGCCGTCGAAGGGTGGAAGAAGCGTGTCGTTGAAGGGCACTTGACTGTGTACCATGGGAAGCTTCGCAAGCGTACGGGGGAAGGCCCGTTGGAAGCGCGCCGTTGAAGACTACCCTATGGCGTGCCAGTGAAGGGTCCAGGGGTTTGCCGCTGGGGACCGCTGGGCGTATCGCTGAAGCCTGCAAGGGCATGCCATTGAACAGCCACTGGGCATGCCGTTGAATAGCCGCTGGGCGTGCCATTGAACAGGCGCTGGGGCGTGCCGCTGAACATACGTTGGGGCGTGCCGCTGAAGGGCCTAGGGCGTGCCGTTGAAGACCAGCCTTGAGCCCATTTCGTGCACAAATTGTGGTTCATTTAATTTTTCTTCGGGGCCCATGGATTGTGGGCTCCCCGGGGGTTGATTTTTCTTTGTTGTCGTGACTCCAGAGACTGCTTCACGGCAGTGTGTTGTTTGTTCGGAGAGTGTGGATGGCCCGTCCTTTCTGCAGCTTCTTCCGTTGAAGTTGTTTGTTGATGCTGGACTGGTCGGGACATGCGGACGTGTAATTTTACATGTCCACAAATGTCCCCCACCCACGGGTGTCGCGGGTGAAGAATGAGCCGGGCGGTGCCTGTCGGTGCACTAGTTCTTTAGGGTCAGACTTAAGCAAAGAGATTTGTTTGATGGTCCTAGACGGAAGGTCTGGATCAAGGGATGTGTTTGTTAGTGCCGATAGGGTGTCAGAGATTGGAGGGGTTCGTTTGTTCGTTTATTGGCATTGATTAAATGCCAAAGCAAGAGGAGGTTTGTTCAATGACAAGGATGGAAGGTCCAAGTCACGGGTCTGTTCAATGATCTTGTCGATGGTGACGACGATTGAAATAGGTTTGTTCATTGGCACTGGTGAAATGTCGAAGCAAAGATAGGTTTAATCGTTAACGAGGATAAAACGTCCAAGTCAACGACATGTTCACCGTTCTCACTGATGATGACGAGGATCGATGTTGGTTTGTTCATCAACATTGGTTACATGCTGAAGCAAAGATAAGTTTAATTGTTAACGAGGATGAAAGGTCCAAGTCAACGGTATATTCATCGATCTCACCGATGATGACAAAGATCAATGCTAGTTTGTTTATTGACATTGGTTAAATGTTGAAGTAAAGATAGGTTTAATCATTAACAAGGATGAAAGGTCCAAGTCAACCATATATTCATCGATCTTCCCGATGATGATGAGGATCGATGTTGGTTTGTTCATCAACATTGGTTAAATGCTGAAGCAAAGATAGGTTTAATCATTAACGAGGACAAAAGGTCCAAATCAACGGTATATTCATCGATCTCGCTGATGATGACGAGGATCGATGTTGGTTTGTTCATCGACATTGGTTAAATGTCGAAGCAAAGATGGGTTTAATCATTAACGAGGATGAAAGGTCCAAGTCAACAGTATATTCACTGATATCGCCGATGATGACAAGGATCGTTGTTGGTTTGTTCATCGACATTGGTTAAATGCTGAAGCAAAGATAGGTTTAATCATTAATGAGGATGAAAGGTTTAGGTCAACGGTATATTCACCGATCTCACCGATGATGATGAGGATCGATGTTGGTGTGTTCATCGACATTGGTTAAATACCGAAGTAAAGATAGGTTTAATCATTAACAAAGATGAAAGGTCCAAGTCAACAGTATATTCATCAATCTTGCCGATGATGATGAGGATCGATGTTAGTTTGTTCATCGACATTGGTTAAATGTCTAAGCAAAGATAGGTTTAATTGTCAACGAGGATGAAAGGTCCAAATCAACCGTATATTTATCGATCTCGTTGATGATGATGAGGATCAATGTTGGTTTGTTCATCGACATTGGTTAAATACTGAAGCAAAGATGAGTTTAATCATTAACGAGGACGAAAGGCCCAGGTCAACAGTATATTCACCGATCTCACCGATGATGATGAGAATTGATGTTGGTTTGTTCATCAACATTGGCTAAATGCCGAAGCAAAGATATGTTTATTCGTTAACGAGGATGAAAGGTCCAAGTCAACGGTATATTCATCGATCTCGCTGATGATAACGAGGATTGATGTCGATTTATTCATCGACATTGGTTAAATGTCAAAGCAAAGATAGGTTTAATCGTTAACGAGGACAAAAGGTCCAAGTCAATGGTATATTCACCGATCTCGCTAATGATGATGAGGATCGATGTTGGTTTGTTCATTAACATTGGTTAAATGCCGAAGCAAAGATAGGTTTAATTATTAACAAGGACAAAAGGTCCAAATCAACGGTATATTCATTGATCTCACCGATGATGACGAGGATCGATGTTGGCTTGTTTATCGACATTGGTTAAATGCCAAAGTAAACATACATTTAATCGTTAACGAGGACAAATGGTCCAAGTCAACGATACATTCACTGATCTCTTCGATGATGGTGAGGATCAATGTTGGTTTATTCATCGGCATTGGTTAAATGCCGAAGCAGAGATGGGTTTAATCATTAACGAGGACAAAAGGTCTAGGTCAATGGTATATTCATCTTGAGCTTCTGCTGTCAGCATGGCACTAAGAAAGGTTGGCCTCGGGTCCTCCTTGGTTCCCAGATTTACTTCTATTAATTCATCGACGGTGGCTTGACCGCCATCTTCAACTTTAGGTGGAGCCTCTTGCAGGTCGACGAAGCCCCCATTAATATAATCTTATTCATCTTCAAAGACTTCTAATTCTTCAGGTGAAGTATCAGTTGATGACGGACCCCTAAAATCAATCATGGCTTGTTGGTTCTCTTTAGATGGGTTTTTCGAGACCGCTGGGCTTTCTGTCAAGTCTTATTCAACTTGGCTCTATCGTCCTGGTGTCTTTTCTTGTGGTTCCGAGGCATAGACATCTGCCTCCGGGAGATCTGTTGGTACAGGCTCATCTGCTAGATCTGCCAACTGCAGCATAGCTCAAACTTTCTCCAGGATGCGTTCGAACTCCAGACGCTCCTTTGCTTCATCAAAGGTCTCATCTTCGTCGGGTGACCCAACGTCAAATTTGGCTTTGGCTTGGAACAAATCTTCCTTGACGGAAAGCTCTTCCCAGCATCGACATACTTCTACTTCATCTTGCTTTTCTATATTTTATTGATTGCTGAGGGATTCACCACCAGTAATGGAGTGATATATAATTTCTTCATCCCCTGAAGGGTACTCAATATAGCCAACCTCGAAAGGGTCATTGTGTGTGAAGAAAGTGGAGATAACATCCACTTTTGCTTCATAATATTCTTATAAAGTATAGCCCAGTCCCGGGTGATGGGTGATTTTCAGCAATTCCTTGTTGTTGCAGGGCGGATCCCAGAGCTTCTGGAATGCCTTCTTTTGGCCAACGGATTGCAATGAAGGCATCTGCATCTTGGCGAACATTTGCGAAACTCGTTGTGTGGTGTAATCCAGGCCCGCAATTGGCACCATTTGGTTTGTTGCCTCTTCGGGGATCATGCAGTCCTAATCATCTTCATCAGTAGGCTCCCCAGGGTAGAATATTATAGGAGGCTCACAGAAATGGGGGATCTCCATGGTCTTCAGTGGCTGCACTATCTGGCATTCCAGGCTTGGGATGGGTTTAAATAACCCTGGTGGGATTTTGATCTGTGTGAACTTTTCTTTCATGTCTTCATCATCTTCTCCAGGATAGATGGTTGGTGGTGCAGCCTGAGCAAAGTCTCCAGTTTGAGAGATGTGGGAGACCTCATGTTGTTCCACGTAGCCTAGAGGTAGTGGAGGGAACCAGTCATCTGCCTTTGATACTACTTTCTTCTGGTTTACAGAGACCTCTTTCTTCTTTGCCCCTTGGGAGACTTCTGTGTAGAATGGCGCATCGAGCATATGACACTCATAAACCTCAAAGGGGTGTAAATCTGTAAACACCCTTTCTTCTTTACCATTGTGGCAGTACTTAATACATTGGTGTAACGTAGATGGCACTATTTGATATTTATGCAACCAAGGCTGCCCCAGCAAAGTCTTGTATGTGGTGTTTGAATTTATCACATAGAATTGCACCGTGGTGGTAAAATCTCCCAATGCGAGGTTGAATTCTGCCACTCCGAGCGGGATCTCGCACTTCTGATTGAAGCCAGCGATCCTCATGTCTTTCACTCCGGTGAGGTGCAGATCAAAGTAGTACTTCTGGTAGATGCGATAAGGCAGAATATTTACAGCCGCCCCTAGATCTATCAGTATTCAGCTCAATGGCTGACAGTTGAGATATCCCCCCATATATAGAGGCTTGTTATGATCGAGGTCAGGAATTAGCATATCATCTTCTGTAAAGGTAACTACTGGCCCGGAGTTGACCTCTATCAGGAATGCTTCATATTGAGCCGACAACTATAGGGTGTCAATAATAGCCTGGTGAGCTTCTTCACTTAAAGAAAGAATTTCCCATATCATACGTAAGATCCACACTTTGACAGAAGAAATGACCAGAGATAGAAGCTGCAGAAAAAGTGGCAGAGAAGAACAAGACGCTGTAAAAACGTGAACATCGGCAACCAGTACCTGAACATCACACCCACAAGAAAAAAAAAAGAAGAAGAACAGATCTCAGCTTTCATTTCTTGCGGAGGAACACGTCCGTGAGAACTGTCGTCGACGTCAAAGAGGCCTTCAACATCGCAAGAGCCTGCCAAAAAAAAAAACGAAAGGCGGAACAATTAGGCCCGCATGCACGTAAGAAGATCCGACATACAGAGAAGAAATAGCACTAAAAAGGATGGGCATGCACGGGGAAAATTGAACGTATTTATCTATGGGAGGAGGGGAGGGAGATAAACATAGTTACGAGAGAGAGGGAGAGAGAGAGACCTCGATCAAGCCCAGCTTCACCGTCGTCTCTTTCAAGGAGCCCACGTCCTTGACTCCAAGCTTGTTGAGCAGGGCGATGCCGGAGAAGGCGGACGTGGGCGCCACCGACAGGTCGTCCATCACCATGTACGTGACCGCCCCCTTCACGAACCCCTTCTCTCCGCCAGCCCCTCCTGAACTCGCCGCCGCCTTCCCAAAGCCGGGAGGGAAAACGTACTCCATCCGGGTGCTCATCTTATTGTTGCAGCATGGGCAGGTGAGGCCGGCATGATCAGAGAAGTACCCGCATCCATACCTGACGTTATGACCACTGCCACCGTAGATGGTCACATCGGCGCAGCGGTAATACGCATCAGGGGCGGAGTCTTCGTCCCATTTCCATATGAGAGCAGCGTTGCTGGAGGAGGCCGGGGCGGCGACCTTGGGAGGGGCGAGCAGGTACCTCTTTCTCTGGTTGTCCTGGACGTAGGTGTCGTCGAGCCTCTCCACGCTGCCGTACAGCTTGCCCAAGCACCCCACCGTGGACTCTTCGGCGAGGAGTCGCACGACGTCGCGCAGGGGCAGCTCCAGGATCCTGAAGAGGAAGTCCACAACGGCCTTGCCAGCCTCGGCAAAGAGGACCGTCCGCCCTGCCGTGTCCGTCAGCAGCTTCAACTTCAGCTTCGGCTTGCTGCTCTCCATGACGGTGCTTTCACACTAGCTCTCCATGGATGGCCGGGGAGATCGATATTTGTACAGGGTGACGCAGGGAAGTGAAGCACGGTACAGTCTGCCTCCCTCTCTGCCTCCCCCTTTCCACTTCTGAATGCGTCTACCGTATAGTTGGACAACGGAATAGAGGAAAACGCGTTAACTTAAACTCGAGTAAAACATTTTTATTTTTCATTACTCGTGCCATTCTCATATTAGTGGTAGTTCCTGGGACTACATAATGATGAGCAGCTTGTTGCCGTACCCAGCTCTGAAGTTGACGGAGGCTTTTCCTTCCATAACACCAGTTGAGGAGAGGGAGGAAGCTTATCTTGCTGCTCGTGAACGCATCTTTTCTTTGCATCACGATGATAAGAAGGAACCCTAACAAGAGTTTGGAGAGAGGGAGGCTGTTTTATTTGTTTGGAGGTGTATGTCTGTATGATGTTGGTCTACAATACCAACTTGAATCATTGTACAATAAAAAAATAGGTCTAGGCGGAGAATTAGATCAAAATAGATTTAGAATCCTTTGGTTGAGATTATTAAGAGATTCTAATTCTAATCGTTAGAATCTCTTGCATAATTTCATCCCAACTAAATGATCTAAAAGTGTCTCGATTTTTGTGATGGGTGAATTTTTTAAAACGGAGAAAGAAAGACGTACGTAAAAGGAGGGATGTTCAATAATCTACAAAAGTTTCTTCCATGGAACTTCGAGATCTAAAATTTCTAACACTTGACATATAATAAATGTAAGAATTTTTTAAAAAATCTACTTGAATAATCATATTAATAACTAGGCTGGAACATAGTAAAAATCATTAGTCTCAGTCTTGAAAAGAATCCTCATAAAACATATACAATCAATGTGGACACTGGTTAAAGAATGTGGTCAGACACATGACCATCCACAGAGGCCACCGCAATCCAAGTCAACGGGTCGGGTCAAACCATAATGCGGTTGGAAAGAATACCACCTTCATCAATAAACATGGTCAGGTAGAGGGCAACGATCAACCTAAGGGTTGGAAGGAATGCGGCCTCTGATTAGGCACATTCTTAAATAGAATTTAAATGCAGTTTGGAAGCAGGCCGCGCTTAGTACAAAGTTAATAGAACATAGATAGAACGTGTTCTATCATTCAAAAGGCCAGCCGAACCCTATCCTACACAATAGGATCAGGATTCCAAAGATTTGTAATGTTTTTGTGCTACAACCAGGTCAGCATCCTTGTGAGAATCTAAGGCTCGCAGAGACTTACGGAGGTCTCGATGAAGAAAGTTCCACTCCGGCGGAAGGAATATCCGATGGTAGGTCCTAACTTCACCAAGAATTGAGATTTCCTATCACACTATCAAAAACCAATAACAAGCAGTAGGTTAAGATCACCAGGGTGACATAACCTTCAAATAAGAAATCCATGATACATCACATGATGAACCCTAAATCAATAGCTATCATGCAAATAAGTTAAAATGTGTTGTGAAAAATAATTTCCAGGTTAACAGGAAGACATTTACTCTTTTAATCAGGCTTAGAACAATAAGGGTGAGATAGGAACATGGAATCAAAAGGGAAAGAGGAACATGAATCATGAACTTAGGAAATTAAAGTTAATCATGTCCCTAGTTACTTATGTTGGTTCAGATGCCATGTAGGCATGAAAAACATGCTTCTAGACTTAATACCACTCACTTAACATGCTGGAAAGGGGCACTAGGGTTCCTGCAAACCTGATCCTAAATGCGGTTGTCAGGGGCACCATGACCAGAATGCGGATAATGGGAGGGCCGCATTCAGATAAAAATAACCATTTCATTAAAATTTCACACAGAGAGAAAACCACATTTAAATAAACTAATCTTTACTATTCCATTCATCTTAATCCCATAGATATAATGATCAATGTCATGTCATTCACCAAGTAACCGAGCAGTTCAAGATTCAACTTTTTAGCATCACGCATGCATGATATTCTGCTGCAAAATTGGGCTTAGCCTAGTCCAGTAGAAACCAAAAAGTAAATGAATCATTTGGGAGTTTGAGGGTTAAAAAATAAATTATTTGAAAATCCCAAGGAGTAGGGCCTAAGTTGGATTATTATCGGGCCAGATAGGGGGCACTTAATGGTATCTTAATGAGTTGGGCCATGCACTCAACTTTGGCATGGTGAGAGAGGGAGAAGGTGAGAAAAAAAAGAAGAGAGGAAGAAAGAGAGGAGACCTAGAGCTACTAACAAAATTCATAAGAAAACCCATAGACTAACAATATTACAAATGCATCCTTATTAATTTATGGAAGTACCCCTGTTCTTCCTACACTAACATTGAGGACCTGCTGGACATTGTTCCACCTGTATGGGTCTAAGCATTTTTCTATTGTTATGTATAGTTTGTGCATTTCCATCCATCTTTTCTTCAGTTATTTAGTTCGTCGCATGTTTATGGCAACCTTAGTCTTGCCTACACAGATCTACTGCATATACTGAATGCTATTTCTAAACAGCTGGAGAATTAAGGTCCAGTTTAGACATGGCCAATGCATATCAATAAGATAAAAAACAAAAAGTTGGTATAAAGTAGAGTTATCTATAACAAAACACGTATATTTCCTTAGCATGATCATAGACCTTCCAGAAACTGATGACACTGAAAAATACTCAGGTATTTTACTCTCATAGCCTTGGTGGCCCTTACTTCAGAGGTTCCTTCTAGATTAACTCAAGTCTATCCCACATTTCTATTTTTATGAACAGAGGGGGAGAGAGGGGGTTAAAAGTTGGTTTTAATTTTATTAATTATAATTTTCCATTTTTATTTAGAAAATCTGTGTTAACCCAAGTATTCCTAAAAAACAAATCCAGACTCTAAAAAATTCCAAGAAAAAGCCCGGCCACTCAATGCACCGCCACATACCCGAAAAAACACACATAAATGCCAACCAAGGGTTTGAAAGACCAATATTCAAGTCGGCAACCCACACAAACATGATTTGCAATGCATAGAAACTTGATCCGAAAATTTGGGGCATTACAGTCCTCCCCTCTAATAGAAATTTTGTCCACAAATTTTGGGACAAAGCACAAGATTCTTGGGGAAGTAATCACCCAATGGGTAAAGCCGTACGGCCACAACACATCCACCACGCACTCCATGCAGAGGCCTCTGAAGAGCACCACCAGACCAATACAACCAGGGAAGCTCTCTCACTTTACCATGGCAATTCACGCCGATCCTCCGACCGATCAGGATCTACATAGACTGACAAATTTGGCATCACCTTAGCATCCTAAAACTCTCAAGGGCACAAACAATCATTCGATACACTCCACGTATGGAGAAAAACACATGAGTCGAAACCCGACTCCACTCCCTGACTGGGAACTCCACGCCCCGTAGTCCACTCGGGACATCGGCTTCCTCAACTGCGAAATGTCGAGTACTTTTCACCAGGAGCACGATCACACCTCAACTCCAAACAACACTCTCACTGCCATCTCAGCTTCCCAAGACTCTTCTGTTGACTTCACACCATTAGCATCGCTCACATTCAGGGTCAACAGACCTCAAGGCTCACCGATAACACCAGTCTCGAGGCCAATGTCTCTTCGGTCACTATCCATACTCACTCATGAGACTCACGACGATCGATAGTCAAAGACTTCATAGTCTACAACTCGCATCACACAATAACCAACCCGAGGGATAGGACATCAACTATAGAAAATCATCTGCCAATCGCTGGTCCCACAACAACTGGAAGTCCTCTGACCACAGCCTCTCCTGCTTCTTACAGGGGCACCACTCAGTTCCTCCAAACACTGTCCATGCACCACTTGGCACCCTCTTGGTCCTCCATGGCTCTCCGACCAACACCAACTTCTCGGGAGGGAAAGAACGATGAGGCCACTCACGTGAACCTCAAACTCTTCAAACACCAATCCTGGGCACATCGCGGTGAATGTCAGAAAGATTAGAAAAGAAAGAAGATATAATCAACTAATAAAGTGGTGGGGAAGAGAGCATGTAGATGCTAAAAGGAATGTGATCGTCAGAGGTAAATACCTCAAAAGAGAAGGGAGTGATCGCTAAATACCTTATGATGTAGGGAGATGAGTGAGTTTCACTTCCTCTTTCATAATTGGCCAGCCAATGAAGTGGGTCTTTATCTTTATTACCCTTGAAAATTGAATAAAAACAAGCAAAGAGATAATTAGATTATAATTTGATTGTGTAGTATCAATCCTTAATGCAACAAAAGTAGTAGAAGATGGAGATGAACACACCTTGTGTGTTTTCTAAACCCCTTAAAGATTAAGGGAGGGAAAGGATGAATGCTAAAGAAGAATAAAGAAAATCCTAGCAAAGGATGCTAAGGATGAATGGGTGTGATGCAAATTAAACTAAGAAATCAAATTAAAGGGAAAGGGAAGAAAGGAGGTTGGTCTTTCCAAAAAAAAACCAAGGCTAATGGTGGGACAAAGAGCTCCTAGGGGAAACTCCTATTTCAATCTCTAAATTCTTCAAAATTCTCAACCTCTCAAAGCGTTTAGAATGTTCTAACTCCTTTAAGCTATGTGCTTCCTTCAAAATTTTATCCTTGATAGTAGAACAATCGAGCACACAGGTTCTTCCTCAGACTAGCAGCCTTTCATCTTCTGCCTGAAGAAAATTCGGTCGTTGATCTAATTTCTCTTTAATTTCAACAACTAATGAATCATCATCTTACTGACCTTTAATTTCAGAGAGTAACTAAGGTTGGAGTCTAATATTTGTAATCAAGACTTCTTCCTCTTTCTCTATATTGAGGTCTAAGTTTGCCATTTGATTTAACAAATGCCATTCTTTAATCATTAAGCTAGATAATAAGGCCATCGACTTCCGACTAAGAGCATCAGCTACAGCATTGTCTTTTTCATGGTGGTATTGTATAGAGAAATTAAAATCTTTCAAATACTCTAGCCACCGCCTTTGTCTCATGTTAAGTTCCTTTTGAGAGAAAAAGTACTTGAGACTCTTGTGGTCGAAATATACAATAAAGGCCTCGCCATAGAGATAATGCCACTAGATCTGCAAAGTAAAGACCACAGCCGCAAGCTCTAAGTCATGCACGGGATAATTCTCCTCGCGCTTTTTCAATTGCCTTGAAGAATAGGCAATCACCTTGCCATGTTGCATTAACACAACCAAGGCCAATTTCAGATACATCAGCATAAACTTTGAATCCTCCACCTTCAGTATGCAATGTGAGTATAGGAGCAGTAGTCAAAATATCTTTCAAAGTCTGAAAGCTTTTCTCACATTCCTCAGACCATATATACGGATTCTCCTTCCTCGTCAATCTTGTCAAAGATGTCGCGATCTTGGAGAAATCATTAATAAATCATCTATAATATCCTGCCAATCTCAAGAAGCTTTGAATTTTCATTATACTAGTAGGTCTTTCCCAGTTCTTTACAGTCTCAACTTTTGAAGGATCGACTACAATACTGTTCTGTGAAATTATGTGACCTAGGAAAGAAACTTCTTCAAACTAGAAATCACACTTACTAAGCTTGGAGCAAAGCTTGTGATCTATTAATAATTGAATGACTTTTTTGAGATGTTCTTCATGCTCCTCCTTGGACTTAGAGTAGATCAAAATGTCATCAATAAAGATAACCACAAATTGATCAAGATATGGCCTGAATACACTGTTCATTAACTGCATAAATGCGATAGGCGCATTGGTTATGCCAAAAGGCATAACAGTGAACTCATAATGTCTATACCTGCTCCGGAATGCTGTCTTGTGAATATCCCCTTGCTTGATCTTCAACTGATGATAACTAGATCGGAGATCAATCTTTAAAAAATATCGAGCTCCAAAAATCTGGTCAAATAATTCATCAATCCTTGACAATGGATATTTGTTCTTGATTGTGACTTGGTTCAATTGTCGATAGTCAACACACAATCTCATTGACCTGTCATTCTTTTTGACAAATAGGACTGGGGCTCCATAAGGTGAAGTACTTGGTCAGATAAATCTTTTCTCCAATAACTCTAATAGTTGTTCTTTCAACTCCTTCATTTCGACGGTGGACATCCGATACGGAGCTTTAGAAACTGGTGCAGCTCCTGGAATCAAATTAATAGAGAAGATCACTTCTCTCTCTGGAGGAATACTAGGCGACTCATCCGGGAATACATCAGAATAATCCCGAACAATAAGAATATCCTCTAGATTGGGTTTCTTGTGCTTGACCATAGTCATAGAAACTAAGAATGCCACACAACCTTTCTTCAATAATTTATCAAATTTAAGGGCCGAGATAAGGGATAGGTGTCTAGAATGCCTAGCACCAGAAAATAAGAGGTTGGGGTACCCACTAAAGGTTACCGTACCCAATTTGAAGTTGACACTAGCACCATGTGTAGATAACCAGTCAGCTCCCAAAATAATATCATATCCTTCCATCTCCATGCATCCAAAGTTGTCACCCTCGAAGATACGAAGCCATCCCAGGTGGTTTTGTCTCGTTCTGACTTAGGTACATGAAATTCCACCATGGTCATTGCCTCCCTATCCAGCTACTCTCCCAGGAACCAGAAGCCCACCATATCGGCGACCAAGACCAGCAAGGTGATCCGACGGTGGCCAGATTTTATGGGTACGTAGTGCTCTCTGTCTGCTACCCCACCGAGTTGGTCCTGTCACGTTTGGAGATCTACAGCGGGCGTACCGGTCATCGCATCTCGATCGTGCAAACCTATCCGGTGGGATAGAGTGGTGTAGATCTTCAACCGCTGCCGTCCCCACCCTCCAGCGACCTCAGAGCGACATCAGGATCTCAGGAACCCACCGGCGTCGACCAGGCTTTTTTTGAGCACTGACGACACTTTAGTCGGACGTCGGTGCTTTACGAACTATTCAGAACCAGCGGCTCCCTCCTGACAAGCTGTCCGCGGATGGGCCGCCCGGCCTCCCCTCCCCTTGCTCCCCCCTCCTCCGTGAGGGTAGTTCTTGTAATAATTGCCCATCCCCGTGTTCCCCTCCCTGCGTGGAGTGTAGTGGTTGTATTAGAAGGATCCGACGCTGAGCTACACCGACGCAACATGTCTACCGGGTGCGTATGCTCCCCGACTCGCCCTCGTCTCTGACCAGAGCCGGTCCATCAGACGGCTAGGTACGTGCAACTGCCACTCCTAGTTTGCTTGCTTAGTATTGGTTCCAACTGCAGCACCGTGACAGGAGTGCCCGTTCCAAAACTTCCACCTTCGAGAGTAATTGCTACCGGTGAGTGAGCATCGATTGAACTAATTCCCTCGGTATCAGTCTGCCCGGTTGAGTCTGGTGCCCACTATCATTTCCACCGGGTGGCTTGCCTCCACCCTCCTCACTGCTCGAACTGTGTCCGGCCTCCTCGCGAGCCTCAACTCGCCTAGCCATCACTACGAGTCCCGTGTGGAGTCCGCTACACACGTGAGTGTTCGCCTTGTCGCCTAGACGTTTGTGCTCGTTGTTTGCTGGCTTTAGGTCCCAGTGTCTCGACCGAGTTCATCCCGCGTCAATGCCTCTTTCATTTTCTTCTTCTGTTTCTCGAAGGCTTCAAAATTTGAGGCACAAAGCTCTTCTTATGCCAGGTGTTTGCTGGTTGGTTTATTCTTTTGGCTTGGGGCTATCGAAGCCAGGCAGAGCCTTGCAAGAACTGCTTCGGCATTGGCTGCAATGTCACCCAGTTGTTCGAAGGTCGTGACTTAAATGTCAATGACCCATCGTAGAATTTTTATTCTCAAATATTCTTTACAGATTTGAATAGAGTCCCCGTAGCTCGGCAGATGTCTGCACCTTCCACAGAGATTCCTCCACCTTCTTATGTAGTCCATGACATACTCATTATCTTTTTGTTTGGCTACTTGTAATTCGGCCTTGGTGACTTCCCCTTTGGCCATCTTCATAGCCACAGTTTGTTCTGCCCTCGGTTTGTCCACCTGCATGCGCAACCTTATTTGCACCATTCTCGGAGATGCCTTAGCTGCCTCCTGACATGCCTGGGGGATTATATGTTTGAGTGGTTGAGGGAGGATGCCCCCCGTATGATCATGTACTATTCGGGGCATAGCTAGCTGTGCTGAAGCTTCAGGTGAGTTAGCACTACCTTGTGTTGCCTCATGTAGATGTCTTACCAGCTGCGGCATAGGTGGACCTAGATTCATTTCATTCAGTTACGTTTACAACATTTCAATTTCCTGATGCTTCTGGTATAGCAGTGCCATCACAGCGGGACCTTGCCAGGTGGGACCGGGAGTGCTGTCTTTCACCTCCGGTTCAACTGGGGTGAGTGGAATCCCATCAATGTTGCTGGACGCATCCAATTTCTATCTTCACATGATGAAGTGCTCTTCCTTTCTGCTGGTTGGGTGGCTTTCCGCTCTCCTGAGTATGAAGGGGATTCTAAACTTCCTACATTTTCCACAGAGGGAGAGACAAAGAGTCCGGGGGAGAGGAAAAGACAGGACAGACTAGGGAGAGAGAGAGCTCAAGGAGACCGAGGTAGAGAGAGGGAGGAGGAAACCGGGCGGGGGGAGAAGATCTCGGTCTCGGGGGCTCCATTTCTCGCGACCTTTGGAGAGAGAGATCTCGAACATCTCGTAAGAGATGGCAAACCACCATACCTCATATTAGTACGCATGTTGGCCGATCTCTGGATAATAGCATTTTTTAACCTACGGGATAAGACATCTTTTTGTACCGTGTGGTAAACGAGTCAACAAATTTCAAAAAGATCTACTGTACAAAAGTGGTTCTAAGATCAATCAAAGGGAATTGCCCATGATAGATCAAAAGTTTAGTACAACAGAGATACATCATGTGTTCCAAGGTGTACTGACTGTACAACGCATTTTAGATCATGATCATATATTCTATTTTTTTAGTAGATGCAGCAATATGTGCGGAATAGACAATGGTTACAGCAAGCAATGGATGCAGCACCTAGTGGCTGCTCTATAAAACGAGTGGTTGTTGAACCCTCAGCAACCATCAAGACACGAGGACTATCATCCACTATGAGACACAGGGATTCATTGACCACCAAGGATTCTCCTCGACCTCCAGAAAGACTTGGTCATCAACCACTGAAACGTACTTTGTGTCATCAACCACCATGAGTCAAAAAGTTCTACAGTAGTAGTTGTCTGCATGTCAGCCACTACCAAAACAATTGGGCAATCACTGTGTCTTACTGGTTTATGTTGTCGACCACTAACTTAAAGTCGTTGACCATGGATCAGCCACTTAGGCACATGGACCATCAGCGTCGACCACTAGCCACTAAACACGACAACTATCGACCGCTAATGTACGTGAATCATCAACCACTACGACTTCAACCACTCATCTCCACCCACTGACTTTTAAAACCACTCAATCGGCCATTCAAGTGCATTGTGTGGGGACATGACCCACTAAGCCAACAATCGCTGACCCTTAGTGCTCCTCAAATAACATCACTGAGAAAATAATTTGGCGTTGACTGTGAAGTATTGTGGGTATCTCATGTTCATACCGCTGTCATATATATAGATCAATTTCACAATGAAAATGCATGAAGTCTGCCAGCAACAGATGTTTACAAGTATTGATTTATCTTGATCTTCAGCTAGTTTCAATTTCCTTTTCAATTTTTAAAATGACTTTTTACCAATTTCATAACAATTGCTTTGGCATCATCAAAGCACATGCTCATGAGGTTTAACAGATCACTCAGAATTGCTAATATCTAGGAAATGTTTCGAGTGCCTAGAAAAAACCTTGACCTGATAAAGACAACGAAGCAACCAAAATGCTTTTTGAAGCTTCCAACGTGGCTAAAATTTTAACCATGTTAGAGGCCCAAACTCTAACCCAAAACTTAGGTGTTGAGTTGAGGGAATCTCCCACAAATATAGATCAAAGACTCCCATGGATTTCCGATATGGGACTAAACCACAACACCACCCCTTGTGCCGAACCAACTAGTTTGGGGTGTATCATGGGCAGGGTCAAGTGTCCACATATGAATACATATTACTATATTAGATCCAATGGGTAAACCAAGCTCTGATACCATGTTAGAAGTCCGAACACTAACCCAAAATCTAGGTGTTGAGTTGAAGGAATCACCCACATATATAGAGGAAAGACTCCCATGGATTTCCCATATGGGACTAAACCACAACAAACCAAAATGCAACAAGTCACTGATGGATGATATATTCTATTAGACAATCAATTTCCCTGAGTAGTGATGAGTCTCTCTACTACCAATGATTGTACTATGTCTATTTATCTTTGAATAAGATTGGTGTGTAATTCACTTCTTTCTGGGGGAAAAAACCACCAGTGCTTTGTTAGTTCTTCCTTTCTTTCTTCTCCTCTCTTTTTTAATTTTTTTGGGGGACATATCTCTTATCCTTTGCTTTCTGTTTCCTTCTTTTTATTCTCTTATTTTCTCGTACCACATAGGATCAAGAATATACCAACAAAGATGAGCATTCAAATCAGGACTTGACCAGGCTAATTCTAATCGTGTTTCCCATATTCTTAGACCCTTACCTAGAAGAATCTTGCAGTGAACAGTGTAAAATTTGGAAGGTGCAGATGTCCTTGAAAGCCTAGTGTTTTATCCTTTTCTCTGATTTCTTAACCTTGGTCAACAAGAATCCTGTAGGGGACAATGTAAGATTTGGAAGGTGCAAACATTCTATAGGGCCTATTCTTCAAGAGGCAATTTAGGAACAAATTTGAGAAAAAAGATAAACCTGCAAAAACATAGGATAGAAGCTGAGGAAACGTGCCCACAGCATCTAGAGATGACAGAAAACAGGAACCATATTCTAACCAAATGTCTGCTTGCAAAAGATGTATAGAAGGATTGCAGAGTGCAGTTGGGAGATTAGGCAAACAGTACTGTCACAGGTGAAAGGACATCTTGTCAGGACAAAGTCCAAAAAAGAGATGGAAAGGACTGTGATTCATGCTTGGCCATGAACAGCATTGTCACAGGTGAAAGGACATCTTGTTGGAACAAAGTCCTAAGAGGAGATGAGAAGGATTGTGATTCATGTTTACTGCTGACATTATATGAGTCATGAACAGGAAAAAAACAAACTCCTTTCTTCCTTCTTTTTCCTTTTCTTTTCTTTTTTTCTGTTAGGTTTGGGAGGGGGGCGGGAAAATCAAAACCGAGGACCTGCAACCCTTTGCAACAAGATGATAATGAAGTAGTATTGATAGTGTGCTTCATTCTACCTTAAAAAAAGATAATACGGTAGGAAAGTGATTATGTACAATGAAGGCTTATGACTTTATCAATCTTAAGATGCACAAAAATGTCTACACATGCGTCAATTTGCAGGTACTGTGCACGAGGACATCTACTAGTAAGACCTGCCCAAGAGCTCCCATGCTCAATTACGAATGAGGGTGCAACAGCTGACCATGAAGACCTTCAAAACATCAACAAGTCAACACTAGAGGGAAGATGTCAAAATCACACTGCAGGTCCAGCAGGTGGCATCTGGTTCCTTAATTTGTTGTTCTTTTAGAGACCCTAGTATCCATCATTTTTCTTCCTAGGAATAACTGAATCTAAGATGATGAGACCTACATTAGGGAAACAATTATTTTCCAAGTTGTGGGCGACACTAAGATATCAAATAATGTAGTGACACCTACATTAGTGTTAGTTTCCAAGTCATAGGCAACATAAAGATATCATATCATCACATGTAAAATATTGAGCATGGTCCTGGCTCGTTTGGGAATCCAGCATACAAAGGCACAAACTGGTCCACTTTAAAAGACATATAAAAGGCCTGATCCCATGCACCCCCCGCCACCCGCCACCCTCAATCCCCTTTGCCCTCTCCACCCCCGATCCCTAACCCTAGATGGCATCTTCAGCAACTGTCAATGCTGTTGATGGTCAAACCCTGGCATCCCTTGGCTCAGGCATTTGGATGACATCAACCCCAGCTCCGATCAGCTCTGACATTCTCTCCCTCCGCGAGGTAATGCCCTCTCTCTGCTTTGTATCTGTTTTTCCGATATTTAATCTTGAATGTCTCTCTCTCTCTCTCGCTGTCTCTCTCTCTCTCTCTCTCTCTCTCTCTCTCTCTGTTGTTGTGATCCAAAACTTCACCGCAAACAGCACAATCGACAACACCACAATCGTCGACAAAAGTCCCACCACAGGCTCAATCCCCGCCGTGCCAGTCAGGAACAAGGCCAGCGCCACCAGCATCAACGGCACGCCAAGCTGATAGCTGTAAAACTGCACCGCAGCCAGCTTGCCTTCTCCCAGCGCCGGAAAGCGCAGATGCAGCAAGCCGATCAAGCTCATCGATACCCAGCCCAGCAGGTTCAAGTGCGCATGCACCGGCATGAGCCGCATGTCGTGGTTTGGGCTCGCTGCCATGCCCGCGCCCACGATCACTGCCAAAGCAAAGTAGAGCACCGAAATCTTGAGCCAGGTGTGGGCGCGCTTGTCGTTTCCATTCATGTTTTATGTCTCCCTGTTTCATTGAAAAACTTGCGCCTTTGCGGCGCAAGGTATTGCTATACCGGCCTTGTGAGTCCGGCGGCAATTCTGTACAACGACGTTTTGATCAACTGACCGGCGGCTTGCTCGCCTTGCGCAGCTTGCCCACTTGCGAACGCAGCGCTTTCGCGTCTGGCGCGTAGGGGCGTTCGAGCAGATAGGCTTCGAGGTCGGGCAGGGCCTCTTGCGCGCGGTCGAGTCTGGCATAGGTCAGGCCGCGGTCGCGCACTTCGGTGATGTCTTCGGGCAGCAGGATAGCCAGGCGCTTTTGCACCGGGAGCAGGTTGTGCCAGCGTCCCTGGTCGTGGAATAGCGATTTCAGGTTGCGCAGCATGCGCGTCAGGATGTCGCGCGGCGGCGCCGGTTGCAGATAGCTTGACAGCGGCATGTCCGGTTCATCGGCATGTTCGGCCAGGTAGGGTTCGAGCCGTTCTTCCAGTTCTTCGCGCGACAGGCTGCTGCCGTTGAACGGGTCAATGATGATTTCGCCAGTCGTCACGGGCAGCTTCATCAGGAAGTGGGGCGACGGGGTCTTCAACCAGGCGCACGGCATCGCCATCCACGACGACATCGTCTATTGTACCGACAACATGGATAGTGTGGTCCGTGTGTTCAACCTGGACGGTCAGTTCCAATGGATGCTGGGCGACCCCAGGCGGGTCTGCCGTGACCACGTGCGGGTCCGCCCAGGGTCGGCTGACCCCTCCAACCCCGGACAGGTTCCCTCGGGTCTCCCCCTTAAACCATGTTAGGCTTTTTTCAATGCTTTTGCTCGCAGCACGCCACATGGAGGAAGGAGGAAGCGCGTCTCTTGTTCATTTGTCGTCTTCTCCGCGCCGTCGGCCGAGTGGTGGGGGCTTGTGTTCGTCCTAACTATGTGGAACACGTACGTTGGACTTCTCGGGAGGTGTGTATACCCTCTCCTTTGCCCTCTTTCTTTGCTGTGAGTTCTTCTTTTTGCGTAGTGTTGTCATCCACCATGGACGTCCGAGGGAATCCTTGCTTTGGGATTTGCTCGAGACCATATGACCCTACAGTTGTCGTGGATTTAACTCGATTTTCAGCCACCTCGTTCGCTGCGAGGGGTTCATAATTGATAGTTTTTACAGGCTATGAGCCTTTGAAGTGCGGAGATATTCTCCGGGACGGCGGTATGCCGAATATCAAACCTCGACCAACTCGAGGGAAATATCTTGGAAATTTTTCCTCGAGAAAAATTAACGGGTGCAACAGCAACCTTTGTGTCTCTTAAGTTTGCCAAATTCTTGATTAAATCATGGCCATTGTTTAGCTTATAGGCCATGCTGAAGTTTAATTAAGTGCAAGCAATACTTATTGAACATCATGGACCTAGCTGAATTTGTCTGTCTATTAAAGGATATGATACTAATAGATCTTGGATAAGACTATGAAGAGGTCGTAGACCATGAAGAAGTCTGCTAAAAACACAGAGGTCGTAGACCATTAAGAGGCCTACTAAAAACAGGAACAAATGAACACAGAACGAAAATACGACGCGATAGTCCTATTCACCACGTCACCGAGACGTGGAGTTTGGGCGGCGTCGATCAAGCTAAATGACGGGTCCAGCGCAGAAGCAACTGTGATGGGCAGGCTTTCGACTACATCAGCATATTGGCTGATGCGCAGTGGCATGTACACGGTTTTGAAAACCCTACATGGAAGAATGAAGGTTCAGAAAGAATTCCGCGAACGCAAAATCCGAGTTTTGGTAAAGAGTTCATGGGATTCAATGCTGACCTCGATTGCAGAGCATGACCAAAAATTCTTCGATCCGCATGTATGGAAAAAATTCGAGTTCACAACTGAGCTTGTAGAGCGAGAGCTTGCAATGCCACTGCTCGATATGGTGCGGGGCACGCTGGTTTCGAAGAAGAACCCAACATCACCAAGGAAATCGACTACGCCACACATGGGGCCTCATCACCTATCGACGCAAGGATTGCGGCGTGGTGGCAGGAAGCACAACAGGAAGAGGTAACGAATGCCCAAGCAGCCTAAGCAGCCTAAGCAAAATAATCAAAGTGCAGAGCGTGAACTTCGCGTTGCCAAACAACAGAGATTCGAAATCCGTGCCAATGGTGACGGCTCCAAAACGGTGCAGGGTTATTTCGCAGTCTTCAATAGTCCATCTGAAGACATGGGATTCCGCGAAATCATCAAGCCTGGTGCCTTCAAACGTTCACTCCGTGATAACCCGGACGTGCTGGCCTTGTACTCACATGATGTGTCAAGCATCTTGGGTCGCACAACAAGTGGAACACTTGAGTTAGAAGAAGACAGCAAAGGTCTCCGATTCACTCTCAAGCTACCGGATACATCACTTGGCCGTGATCTTGCCGTACTGATGGAGCGCGGCGACATTTCTGCCTGTAGCTTTGGCTTTGCGACCATTGACGATGATTGGAATCAGGTTGGCAATGAGGTAGTGCGCACTCTGAATGAGGTTGTGCTCTTTGAGGGCAGCATTGTCGCCCAGCCCGCGTACCCTGCCACCAGCGCCAGTTTACGTACAGCGCCCGCAGAGATTCGAGCAAAGCTGCTGGGGAGCAAACACGACTTGTCTACCGATAATGAGATGCGGTGCGCCTGCCTCTGTTTGCCGTGCGCACATGGAGATTGCGACGAATGCTCTGCCTCCGACTGCACGGAAGATGGCTGCTCTGATTGTCCGATGCAGGATGACGCAGATGATGAGCGAGCAAGACGCATGGACCTGATAACCCGCCGCCTGCGGGTCTGATTCCCACACAATCCCATCTTCTGGCCGCCACGATTGGCGGCTTTCGCATTTCTGCGCCCATATGCACCAACTGAAAAGGAAAATTTAATGTCAATTGCAGCACTCATTGAAAAACGTAATCGCATCTTGGCTGAAGCTACTGCCCTGGTAGACGCACGTACCAAAGAAGAACGTGAGAAGTACGCAGCACTCCTGAAACAGAGTGATGAGATTCAGGAAGACATCGATATCTTGAAGCGACTGGACGTACATTTTGCCCAGCATCCCGAAGCACGGCAGACACCAGTAGCAGCACCGGCCATCATCACCACACCCAACGAGAAAGAGGAACGGCAGGCCACCAACGCGGCATGGCGGTCTTTCTTCAAATTCGGCCATCGTCCTAATGCAACTGAGCAGCGTGCCCTGTTGACCATTTCGGATGCGGCGGGCAGTGCGATAGTCGCACAAGCGTTCGATACAACCTTCACCGAGGCAGCTAAGTTCTATGGTCCCGTCTGGAACCTAGTGAATCGGAAGGATGCTGACAACAGCGAACCGACTAAGTTTGCCGTTACTGATGACACAGCTCGAACCTTCAGCCTTGTCACCGAAGGAACCACATCTGCAATCAGCGTTGCGCAGACCCCTTCTGTCTTCAGTGACATCACCAACACAGACACGTTGATTTCCAGCGTGATCTATTCGGTGCAGGAACTTGATGATGCGTTCAACCTTGAGAGCTTTCTGAAGCGTAACGCTGGCGTGGCAGTTTCGAGAGCTTGGGAGTGGGCCATCTCAAGAGGGCACACCAACGACACGGCAAACTCTGCGCTTCCAAACTCACCGACTGGCGGATTGCTCGGCAGCGTGACGGCAGCAATAACGCAGACTGCCGGTCAGCTTGCGGCTGGTCCGACGTATGCCCAGCTAAGTTCTCTGGCGAGCAGTGTGGATCGTGCTTACTACCAGGACGGTGGATTCATGGCGAGTCCGAGTGTAGAGGCACAACTTCGTGCGCAGGTTGATAGTACAGGCAGGCCACTGTATCAAATCGATGAGGCGACGGGGTTTTTGCGCATCGCAGGTAAGCTGTTGTACCCGAATGCAGCGATGTCAGCAGCCGGTACACCATCTGTGCCCCTGGTTCTCTTTGGCGATTACAGCAGGTTCTATAACGTGCTGAACGCTGGCGGTGTGCAGATTCGCGTATTGAGCGAGTCACCAGCGGCCAACATCTTTACCAAAGAGATGCTGATCTACACCCGCATCGGAGCCTCGACTGGCTTGTCTACTTCAGTCAAGTCATTAGTCTCTGCCGCAAGCTAATCCAAATCATCAACCCAGCCAGCGTGAGTAGACCGCTGGCCTTTTACCTGAAAGGAATAGAGAAATGAGCACCCTAGTAAACATCGGCGGCACTGACGTACTTCAGCCTGCCCCGGCCAATGCCGCACCCGTCGCAGTAGTTGCCACCATCACCGTGAACATTGGAGGTACTGACATAAAGATCAATGCGCGGGATTTTGAGAAGACCGTCCGTGCAGAGTTTGCCTGGATCGATGGCGACAACGGCAAAGAGCTTCATCGCGTTCTCCAGAACACACCCAGCACGCGGCGATTTGAGGATTTCATTACGGATGTGAATCCCGTTCTCCGGCGTACTGTGCAGAAGACTTCCGGCAACGACTTCACCCGTGACAATCTTCTGATCAGCAATCGCTAACAACACAAAGGAGACATCAATGAGCGTTACCAAATTGCAGGCAGTTCACGATGAGGTCATTGCGGATGGAATCGGGGTTTATCTCCCCGTAGTTCAGCGTCTGCTCGCTGCGATTCGAGAGCACATCGCCGAAGACACTGCGACTTCAACCCAACCAAGCACGACCGAAACGCAGTCCACCAGCCACTAAACAACAAACAATTCGAGCATCATTGGCCGCTGATTCCTTCATGGAATTAGCGGCTTTATTGCTTTTGGACAGAAAGAAACGAGACATGGAACACATCGAAACAACGAACCACCTGGATAACCCACCCATCATCGTGAGGATGATCGAAACCTATCGCCTTGCCCCTGAGACTGCGACGCTGGCTTTACCGCGTGAGGTAAGCCTGAAGTTGATCGCCATGCGCAAGGCTGTACCCGTTGCAAATTTCAATGCAGAGGCTGATTTGGAAGTGACAACGGAAGAGGAATTGAAGACACTCAAGCTGGCTCACTTGCTTTCAGATCGAGAGCACCACGGATGAGCAAGAAGTTTCTTACACCCGATGAGGCCGCTGCATTTCTGGGCGGTCTCAATAGCCGAACCGTTACTCGCTGGGCACGGGAAGGCTACCTGCCCTCATATCCGATTGGAGAAGGGAAGCGGCGTCTTTGGCGATTCACAGAATCAGACTTGGCAGATTGGATGCTTTCGCGTCGCACAGGTCAAATTTCCATTGCGGCAGGTGTCTAGGTGAATAGACTGGAGACAGCCACCGATGCTCCCCACAGGAGAAAAACCTTGCAGGGAAGTCATCGTTTTCAGAATGGAAGTTTGACCTTGGTGAAGAACAAACGCAGCGACGATAGCTGGTTTTTCCGCTACTACGAAGATCAGAGCGGAAAACGAGTTCATCGCAATATCAGAATCGGGTCGGTGATAGAGTTTCCACGCCGACGAGACGCTGAGAAGGCTGTTTTGGCTCTTCGCTCGACCATCAACTCAGGAGTTCGCACACCTCAGACTGTAGGCGAACTCGTTGCCCACTATCGAAAGCACGAACTGACCTTGGAACGGAAAGCCTTCGCAACGGTCGATGCGCATGAGGCATATCTCACCCTGCACATCTTGCCGAAGTGGAAGGATAACCGAACCTCAGAGGTGAAAACCGTAGCAGTCGAACAGTGGTTGGATTCACTCTCCTATGCCCCGGCAACCAAGACAAAACTTCGCAACATTATGTCCGCGTTGTTCAGTCATGGCATCCGGCATGAATGGTTCTCGTTCAATCCCATCAGCAAGGTGCGAACCTCGGCAAAGCGTCTACGCGAACCTGACGTTCTCACCCCGGCAGAGTTCAAGGCTCTTCTGCCGGAACTGCCGTTACGGGAGCGGGCGATAGTAATGCTGGCAGGCTCTACTGGCCTTCGCAGGTCCGAACTTTTCGCACTCACGTGGCGTGATGTCAATTTCTTTACCAAAGAAGTGGCTGTTATTCGGTCATGTGTGCGGAATCATTTCGGGGAGACGAAGACCGAAGCAAGCCGGAAGCCTGTACCGCTCCATCAGTCAGTCTCTGACGTTTTGATGGAGTGGCGGCGGTCCTCTGAGTATTTCGGTGACGATGATTTCCTCTTCCCATCTCTGCGCAAGAACGGCACCCAGCCGCTCATGCCGGACATGGTTCTAAAGAAGATCATCCGACCGGCGCTGAAGAGGGCAGGGGTTGTCGGAAAGAAGGTTGGGTTTCACACCTTCCGGCATAGCTTGGGCACCAATCTTCGCAGTTTGGGAGTGGACGTGAAAGTTGCTCAGGAACTCCTTCGTCATGCGAACTCTCGCACAACGTTGGACCTGTACACGCAGGCGGTCACCGCTGATAAGCGGCGAGCAAGCGAGAAACAAATTGAACTGTTGTTGAACTGAAATATGTACGTTTCGAGGTTAGTACCGTAGCGTACCGTGGAAGGGAATCTGTCACTTTGGTCTAGGCCACTAAATCGATGATTTTATTTGATTTAGTGGCGGGGACGACGGGGCTCGAACCCGCGACCTCTGCCGTGACAGTCTACCCGGTTCAGGTTTTTCAACGACTTACAACACCGCGAGGGCTACCCAACTACGCGGAAGTCGTGTAAGACCGCAAGGTTTGTGGATCGGATTGTGGATTGCCACCCCTCCCCTTCCACATCCCTGCCTACCTGCAATTGCGCAAGTGTGCACACCTGCATCCTTGAAAAATTGAAATAGTGCATATCTGATGTTGTGTAAGAGTGCGGTAGTTCAGTTATTACGGTGTGCAAACGCGCGAAACATCAGGAATGCATGATTGCACGGTTGAAAAAATGCAAAAACTAGATTGTGCACGAATGATGGAGTGCACGCCTGATGTTATGAATTGTTGCATCCCTGCACCAGTGCCTTTCAACTCCACCTTCCGCTAACGAATTCGCTTTGACATCAGCATCGAATCACGTCATCACTGCAAGTGTGCACACCTGCACAGATGCAAAAGCGAAAGACTGCAACCTTGAAAACCATCGCCCTGATAGCCCAGAAAGGCGGAGTCGGCAAGACGACACTGGCGGTTAACCTCGCAGTTTCGGTCGGTGTGCCGACAGTCCTTTTCGATTTGGACCCTCAGGAAAGCGCGGCGATGTGGGCCGACCGCCGCAAGTCTGATTCCCCGCACGTTGAATTCCTGACCGAGCGCCGCTTACCGGATGGCCTTAAGGCAGCCAAGCAGGGACCATACGACATCGCGATTATCGATACACCGCCTGCTGCTGGTCCTCAGGCTTTCACGGCGGCACAGTCCGCCGATCTCGTTCTCATTCCGTGCCGTCCGAGTTTGGTGGACCTCGATGCCATTCGACGCACCGCGCAACTCATCAAATCGGCTGGCATTACTGCATACGTTGTCTTCAACGCCGCGCCCCACAGCGCTACCACGTTGCTTGAAGATGCGCGCGCCATCGTGGAAGGGGTCGGGCTTGAATCATGCCCAATCGTCCTGCGCGAGCGCAGCGCCTACCGTGCGTCCTGGCCTCTCGGCAAAACGGTGACCGAAGCAGAGCCTAAGAGCAAGGCAGCGCAAGAAATCAAGGCATTGAGCGATTGGCTCCTGTCAAAACTTCAGGTGTGCACACCTGAACACATGCAAGCACGGGAGGCAACGGTCTAATGGCCCGGCGTTCGATTCTTTCCAGTGTCCGAGAGGAACAAGTCATCACAGCCGAGCCTGAGCCGATACCGACCGCACCGGTGCCCGAGGCTGCTTCTACTAAGGTGAAGCCGAGCCGCCGCGCGAAGAAGCATATCGGCGGATATTATGCTGCCAATGATCCCGTGATTGTCGCTTTCCAGAAGCTTGGCATCGATATCGATACCAATCAGCAGGACATGTTGTACGAAGCTATGCGGGACTATGTCGCCAAGCACCAGGCGGCAAACGCGTTCAACAAAGAGCCTCAACTGGCCTGACTCTTCAGGAATTCCTCAATATCCGACTCAGGCGCACCAGCATTGCGCATGGCTTCGACGGTCGCCTCTATTTTGCCCATAGCGGGTAGGGTAGGGGGCGCTACCGAAGCGCTCTCGACTTGTCCGCGTAGTCGCGCCATGCGCCCGATCTTGCTGCGATTGCGTTCCTGCATCGCTGTCCGGAACTCCTCACCCGACTTGCGCCACCAGGCAAGCGTCACAGCATGGACGGATGCCCGCGAATGTACGCGCTCCAGATCGATTTGCAGGCTCATGTCGGATAGCCCGTTTACCTCAAGAACCGCAGGATCAAGCACCTTGCGCTGGAAATTGTCTCCGCGTGAATAGGTGCCAGGAGGAACGCCAAGCAATTCCCGGAAACGATCAATCGGAAAAGTCTCGATGCTCCGCTCCATGTTTGCCCGCAATTGAATCAGCTCGTAGAGCGCTATGGCGTATTTACTTGTCATCGAACAGACGATTTCCGCCTTGATGCGGCCCCACCGCCCGGAACCCTCCAATATCGGGGCAAGCTTACGCGGCAGTCCGTAACGCAACGTCGCCCGCTTCGCCAGTTCCTTCGCGGAGACATCGAAGAAATCGAACAAGCCCGTAATCACCACACGCTGTTCCGGACCCTCGACGCCGTCCGTGCTTTCCGCAACATAGGCAACGTTCACTTTGACAGACATGAGGCGACTAAGACTGTCGCGCAGCCGATCCGAGCTTTCGTGTTTGGAGAATGCTTGCCGCACCGTAGACAACGGGATTTCCCATTCGGCATTCTCCTCAAGAAGCTTGCCACTATCATGAGCGTGCTGGTAGAGGAGATTAAGGATCGCACGGTCGCTTGCCTCAAGCACATGCGTCCCGGTCATCTCAATCAACTCGCCTGGCTTCGGAAAGCCTAGGTAATTGGTTTTCTGCTCAACTGTGCGACTCGCGATTGCCATCGCGCAGAAATACACTACCCCTACATGAAGTCAAGTAGGGAAGGCGATGGTTGCCCGTTTGGTAGGAAACGCAGCAACCGCTATCGCCACCGCCCGTTTGGTAGGGGACCAATCCAGACGTTGCCAGCAAAAACGCCCGTTTGGTAGGAGACAAGCCACAGGCCGCTCTCAGCCTAGCCAAGTCTGCATATTCCTAATCTCTCCAATCCAGACACCTGCCCGTTTAGTAGTGAACCTATCGCAAGATCCTACTAAGCGCTTCAAAACCCGCCCTTTTGGTAGGAGATCCCCGCCCGGTTGGTAGCAACCATCCGCCCGTTTGGGAGGAGAAATCCGCCCCTTTGGTAGGAAACAGCCCATCTAACTAACTGATCCTCAAATTTTTTATTGCCCCTGAAGTTGAAGTTAAGAGAAATTGAATTTTAGGCGGTGAGTAAATCACGACATCGTCTGTCTCCTACTGAACCTCCACAGCTTTGGAAGCTCAAGCCCATCCAGGGCTTTCGCTTCCTGAGAAAGGGCACACCCTTTCTCAACTATCCGAATGAAACACGGCGGGGGCTGGTCTGTAGGATTGATCCGCCCGTTTGGTAGCATTTCAACTTTGCCATCACGCTTGGCACTGCGTCTATTCGTAGTTGCTCTCCATGCATCGGTTGCATGTGTCCCGAGTCCCCGTTATCGTCGGCATCGTCATGCGATGAACGGATGCACAAGGGGAGGGGTGATTGGGCGATTTGGCGGCAGCTCAGCGGATGCTTGATACCTACGCCAGCGTCGGCGCTCACTCCTTCATCGTCACCAAGACCGACATCCAGCAAAAAATCAAATGGGGTAAACCTTACACCATCGCAGAGCTGCAGGAAAAACTTCCGGCAATGGTGCGAACGGCAGCCATCCGCCGTCCCATCACGCTGGAGAGCGGGCTAACCATCCCTGCCGGTGAAAACCTCATCATCCGGCCCATCGGAGATCAGGTCGCGTTTATCCAGCTCGATGACCTCAAAACGGACCAGCTCGACCGTGTCCGCCCCGCCGTGTTTATCCTCCACGCCACCAGCCCCGGCAGCTATCAGGGTTGGATAGCCGTTTCCGGCGTGCCCGAAGGCAAGGAGGAATTCAAGGAATTCATGCGCCGGGTGCGCAAGGCCGTCGGCGGCAATGACAAAAGCGCGTCCCATGCCACGCGTCTGGCCGGTACGGAAAATTTCAAGGTGAAGTATGCGCCGGAATTCCCGACTGTCACTATCGTTGAAACTCATCCTGGCCGTGTGATGACGCCGGAGCAGCTCGACAGCATGGGCCTGCTTGCGCCACCCGAGCCGGTAAAGGCCACGCCGCTGAAATTTGCACCGCGCGCCGACAGCGACAAGACGCGTCAGTGGCCGAGCTATGAAATGTCCCTGGCGGGAGCGCCCACCAAGCAAGACGGTGGCGGCCCGGATCGCAGCAAGGCGGATTACTGGTGGTGCTACCTTGCCTTGCAGCGGGGCTGGAGCGTCGAGGACACCGAAGCTAAGCTGCTGGAAGTCAGCGAAAAAGCCCGCCAGCGTGAGCGCCAGGGCGACCCCGGCTATATCGGGCAAACGGTCCTCAATGCCGCCGCAGCGCTGGAGCGCAATGCTCCGCGGAAGAGTAGGGGATAAAGCACGAAATCGGCGCAGACAAGGGTAGACCAATCTGCTAGCTATCAGACGTGAGGTGTATAAGGCGGTGCCTGCGCTGTTACGATATTTGGATCAATGGAATCAAGGAAGATCACTCCAGCGGACGCCGTTGCTCTCGTCAAAGCCGAGGCCAACAACTCGCTCATTGCGCTAAATCTCTTCTCCAAGGAATCCTTCAAGACCCGTGGGGGGCGGCTTGGCAGCGGAATGGGAAGCCTGCTTGAGGCTGTCTGGATATATTTCACGAATACAGCTCTTCGTAATGTCGGCGGCCAGGCGGCGGATTGCGAGATCGGCTGGCTGGCTGACCATGAACCGAACGACTTTGCCTGCGTACTTCGGGACCATCCGTGGACACCCGCCACGCGCGAGGGCGAGCTGTTTCGGATCGAAGCAAAGTCGATGAATTTGAGTGTCGATGAGTCCAAGGCTCATTTCACAGAACTTCTGTCATCTATTGGGCAATACGACCAGATTCTGATCCTGACTTGGAAATGGCTTGAAGTGGACGAATGGCGGTTTTGCCCTCAGGTAACGGACCATCTGATCTGTCCTGCGAAACCGGTTGCGGCATTGAGGGATGCGTTACATGTTGCAAGAGGGGGCTCTTTTGTCATTTCTCAGGACTGTCCCGATGGATGCACTGCAAATCCATGTCCGCATATAGGAGAACCTCTGAATGCAGCAGGAAAGCGGGAGAGAAAGGGCGGCCCGGAATCTACAAGACCATCTGCTAAAGTGGCATTCGCAAACAATTTCGGCGGCCTGGTCCGTATGCTCAAGACCGATAATCCAGGAGCGCGTACAGTCTTCAGGCAGCAGCGCTTAGCCGACGATGTGGCTCACGAATATATAAGCTTCATCCACCGCAATTTCCCGGATGAAGAAGTTAATCAATATACCGTCGCTGAGTGGCGTGAGATAGGTGCGCAGGCGGGATTAACAGTGAAGGGAAAGAACGCTGCCTCCATCGCGCAAGAACTGCGCGCGACAACCCCTGAGTATCAAAAATTACTACGTGGTGTTGTCATCTAGCGTGCAGTGCGGATTCAGCCGCCTTCAGAAAATCCTGCAAAATCGTTCCGGGGAGCAGCTGGATGCGCGCTCGCAGCGTAACTAATTCTTCAAATTGCCGCTTCAGCTGAGCCTCAAGCTGTTTTTGTACTTTCATCGGAGGCACCGGAACTTCGATATCGAGTAAATCTTCGAGGCTCATCCTTGGAAGCGCGGTGCCCGTCTGCAATCGGAGTGCATGCTTTTGGATGTAGTGAGAGCTGAGAAGATAGCGAAGCACCATAGGCAATATCACCGATTTTTCGGGTATGAGCACCAGAATTTCCGTGGAGCATATGCCTTCGCTCACTTTACCTCGTGCCACCATGACCTTATTAAGGTTTGGCCGCAGACGCCCGAATAAAACATCCTCTTCTTTAAACACCTTTGATCGTGACTTCACCTCTCTTGCACTTCGAGGCTCGAAGTAATCGACCAGTTCTCCCGTCATCGACTGGATATGTTCAAGGCCGATGTAATTGACGACTGCTCCACCGAGCGTGCCGGGATCGACGCTCTCCTTCCTTTCTCTGACCAGCTTCCTGATAGGCACCAGGCCATCAGCGTCAGGCCGATCATCCGTTGCATCCGGGGAGCAGAAGAACTCTACCTTCCAACGCCCACGATCGGTAAGTGCATTAAAGTTGACAATCGAAGACCACATATTACCAACCTCGCTCTTTGATGAATGCCTCAAAGCCTTCAGCCGTTTCCAGCAGGTCGCTGGATTCTTTCGGTTTGCCGGTTGCGTCATAACCGACACTGTCTATCCGTCCTAGAAATACTGGATAATCTATGTTCTTTGCTTCCCCTGCCTCCCACTTGCGAAGAATTAGAATGCAAGTTTTGATACTTGCCCCGAACGGCACAAACGTTTCAATCGGCAAACTGATGACGGCTCGCACCTTTGCTGTACTCGCCAGCCAATCCCTTACATAGCCCGTATTTCGATTGGCAACAATTCCGTCGGGAAGCACGATGCCCATACGTCCACCTGGACGAAGCAGCTGCAGGCAGCGCTCAAGCCCCAAGATTTCCAAGGGAACCCCGTTACGGCCCTCGCTGAGATCGAATTGACCGAGATGTCGGATGGCATCACCGCTCAGTATCGACCCGAAGGGAGGATTCGTCAGGATTACATCAAAGCTTTCGGGCTTCATATCCGGATAGTTGCTGAAAGCTAAAAGGGAGTCAGCGCAGCGGATATTGCTATGTCCGTCACCATGCAGCCGCATGTCCGTCATCGCCACACGCACCATGCGGTCCGATTTTTCAAGACCATGGAGCTTGCCAAAGGCGAATTCATGGAATGCTTTATCTTCAGTGCCGTGGTCCGCACGCACTAGTTCGAGGGACGCCGTTAGAAAATGGCCGGAACCACAGAACGGATCGAGGATCAATTCGCGAACAGTGGGATGAAGAGCGCGACTCAGGAAGCGAATCACGGGCTCCGGCGTGAAATATTGCCCCATACCGGAACGCATTGCGGGACCGATAACTTTTTGAAACGCGCGTCCCTTTACGTCGAATGCCGAATTGCCTAAGTTATACGACTGTAACGCTTCAACCGCCTTAACGAGAGCCGGACTCGACAATCGTATGGGTGATACGAACACTCCCCGTGAGCGAGCATAACCGGGGATCTTCATTTCGTAGATTCTGCTGTCGTAGCCGGAAGCCTCGAAATAGAGCGCTCTTACGTCCGCCGCACATTCATCGGGGCTGCCATATATGCGACGTTGCATGCGATAGGGCTTGCCCTTGGGCGTATGCTCCTCGTCATATAGCTTCGTGTAGAGGATCTTGCAAAGCTCATCGAGAGCCTCATCTGCATGAAGCCCGTCTATATCCCTAAAGTGGGAATGAATTTCAAAAAAGACACCCTCTACTTTATCTGACAAAAGGGTTAGGAGTCGCGAGTCACTTTGGCCGCCATTACAATAAACCCAGCTCAGATCACCCGTGCCCTTACCTTCACTGAAGATGCTATATTCCGGAACATACTCGAACTCAGGTCGATCAAAGCGGCGACGAATGAACCTACGCTCTAGGCTGACCGGGTCTACCAAGATACCGATACCGGCAGTCTGATCTCTCTCCAGAGCCTCCTTGAGTTTACTTTCTGCCCCGTTGAAACCATGCGATGGAGTGAGCTTTGCAAGCGCGAAGCACGAACCAGAATTTGAGAGAAGAGCCACCCTCGTATCATCGTCGGAAGCGACATGGATTTTTCCCTCCAAAGCCTCCATCGAAGTACCAAGCACCTGCGCTAGAACCGCGTGCGCTTCCTCAGCAGCCGTTCTGATGTTCATTCTGTACTGCCTCGAATCGGTCTTTTTCATTGTGACGACAACCTGTCCTTGTCACTATGACAGGTTGTCGTAGTTTGGTCAAGCGTGCGCCGGATTTACGAGAGCCTCTGTATTTGAATTCATGTCTAGCGGCGCAGACGCTATTGCCCAAAATGGTGGGATAAGGCCAGCGATAGGTCGAATTCCTAAGTTTCCAGCAGATCTCGACGGCGACGAAGACGATCAGGGTCTCATCCGCTATAGTGGATCGAAATAAGCCGACAGTTGTCATCATTGGGTTGGGGACAGCCACATGTACATAAGCCGTCTATTCGTCAAAAACTTCCGGAACCTGCGGCACTTTGACGTGCAGATCGGTCCCGGTGTCACGTGTTTCATTGGCGAAAATAACTCTGGCAAGAGCAATCTCATCCATGCAATCCGCCTGGTTCTTGATGGAGCGATAAGTGCTCAGCGACGGCGGCTGAAACGCGAAGACCTGTCCGCAGGTCTTACATTCGCGGCACCAGAGCAGGTATTGGTATCAGTGGAGTTTTCGGACTTCACGAATCGGCCAAACGAAGAAGCACTCCCGTTTACTGCAATACTCCAGGATGGCAGGGCGCGGCTCACCTATCGTTTCAGGCCGAAAGCCAGTGTGCGGGATGGAATAGAGCAACTCAATGAAGGTGATCCGCTGCCCCCGCTCACCATGGACGACTACGTATGGGAGATTGCCGGAGGCGGCGACGGGATCGATCTCAACACCGTAACGTGGCAGGAGACTTTCGGCAGCCGATTCAACACAGATTATCTGCAGCAGGGCTACCTCGTGGTTTTGATGGAGGCCCTTCGGGACGTGGAGAGCCGTCTTGCAGCACCTCGCACTTCACCACTGCAACAGATCATAGAACAACGGAACATTCCCGACGCTGAACAAGCGGCCCTTGTCGGCCATCTTCAGACTGCAAACACAAGTATTAATGGCAGTGCCACTATCGGTGATATTGGCACTCAGATCAGCGCCTCGTTCCTTGATGCTGCAGGAAGCTCTTTCTCAATGGGTGTATCGCTTGGGTTAGGCGAACCCTCTTTTGCAGATATTTCCCGTGGCCTGAAGGTCCTTTTATCGGGATATGGAATGACGAATCTCGATCCCGGCAGGAACGGGCTCGGTCTGAATAACATCCTCTACATCAGCATGCTCCAGCACTATTTTGACCGAAGGATGGATGAGGGCAAAACCGCAGGACAGCTTTTGCTTGTGGAAGAACCGGAAGCGCACCTCCATCCGCAATTGCAACGGGTTTTACTGGCGTCTCTTCAGCGGAAACGCGTTCAGGTCTTTATTACCACACACAGCACCTACATCACGTCTGGCGTGCCGTTGTCCGGTCAAATAGTGCTTACATCGTCAGGCGGAGCGGCCACGACATTTGCGAAGCCAACGGCTATCCCTGGCATTGACAATGCAGCAATCTCCGACCTGGAGCGATATCTTGATGCCACACGATCCGCGATTCTGTATGCCCGGAAGGTCATGCTGGTGGAGGGACCGGCAGAGCAGTTCATCATTCCGAGGCTCGTGAAATCCGCGATGAATATCGATTTGGATGAGCTTGGCATCTCGGTAATTGCCATATTCGGCACGCACTTCTCATCTTATGCAAAGCTGTTTGGACCGGAGGGGATTCAAAAGAAATGCGCGGTACTCACCGATGGTGACCTCCTGCCTTCGGACGCTGATCCTTCCTTGCAAGCCGAGGATCAGGAGGGTGCTCCCGCGCCTACCAGGGAGGAGTTGGAGGCGCTGCGTAACCGTTTCGTTGAGATTTTTGTGTGTCAGACTACGTTTGAACGAGAACTGACGATGCCAGGTATTCTGGCCATGATTGAAGCGGGAACCCGCGAAATCGGCGCTCCGCGCATCGCGGATGACCTTCGGCTCCTTCAGCAGCAAATCATCGATGGTACGCAGCCGAACCTGGAAAATGCGAAGGATCGGGTTTTGCGAACTGCCAAACGTTTCGGAAAAGCGCGGTATGCACAGGTACTCTCGAAACACGCCGATTTAGCGCGAGATGTTCCGGCCTATATCCGCAACGCAGTCGAATGGTTGATTGCCGATGAAGCTAACCAATGAACAGCGGGCGGCTGTCAATGAACGCGGTCATGTGTGCTTGGTGTCTTGTCCGGGTAGCGGAAAGACTCGCACAATCGTAGCCAAACTAATTCATTGCATTGATACGGTTGAAGGAAGCACCCGGCGCATAGCCTGCATCACTCATACGAATGCTGCAGCCGATGAAATAGAATGCCGCCTGCGGGAGATGTGCTTCGGCAATGAAGATGTTTATTACGACGTGTGCACCATACACGGGTTTGCGCTTCAGAATATCCTCCGTCCATTTGGCCATCTGCTCCCGGAGTTTCCCGACGGGTTCACCGTTCTGACTTCCAGTGACGAGGTGTACATAACAAAGGCTGATGAGCTGATCGCCCGTGCCAACAATCTCCAGTTTGAGGAATTTGAACGTATTCAGCGCGGCTCCGATGGAACTCCGATGCCTTTGGACACTGTCCCCGAGGAAATTCAAAGAGAGTGGTGCCAATGGCTGGACGAGAACGCATTCGTCACATTGAACGAGATTGTCTATCACGCAGGACGGCTTGTTTCATCCTATGGCCATATTGCCAGCGCACTGGCGAGTCATTTTGCATGGATTCTTGTCGATGAATTTCAAGATTCATCGGCAGCTCAGATTCTCATACTGAAAGAGATTCACCGATACGGCCGGACGACCTTTTTCTGCGTCGGCGATCCCAATCAATCCATATATGGTTTCGCCGGAGCCTCTCCGGGCCTGCTTGAGGAGTTTGCGCAACATATCGGGGCAAACACCGGGCATCGTCTGACCGGCAATTTTCGGTCTTCAGCGAGAATCTGCGCCAGGGCGGAGCTGCTTTGCAACTCGACTCCACCGATGGAAGCGGTTGGCCGCTACGCAGGTTTCGACCGTGAACCGTTACATCTCACGGTTGCCACTCCGATTGATGGCATAAACGATCACTTTCTGCCGACGATCCGCCAGCTGGGCATACCTTTAGGCAAAGCGGCTATTCTCGCACCTTCATGGTTCTCTCTATTTGCATTGGCTGGACAACTTCGCCGTCTTGGTGTTCCGTGCATAGGGCCTGGTGCGCGCCCTTACAAGCGGAGTCACTTTATCGGCCATCTCCTGGAGCCGCTTGGGGCATATCTGGAGGGATGCTCCGCGGTCATGGCAATCGCTGTTCAGCGAGCGTTATATACCGTGGTCGCTGAACTCACCGGCCACCCATCGCGCTCTATTTTTGATTTCAAAGGGAGAGTTGCGGTCTGCCAAATCCTTGCCGAGGCGGAAACAGCACGAAGAACATCAGCGCTTGCGGTCGTATGGATTACTGATATCAGCACGCGAATCGCCGACATTCTGGTTGCGTCGGACTATATCGCCGATCCTCACGCAACCCAGTTGCGCGAATCTGCTGCGCAAATGGTGGAAGACATCCGTGGTAGAGCGAATGGAGCCGCACTTACAGTGGCGGAACTAGGGATTTTCGCCTGCCCCGAAAACTGCATTCAGCTCCTAACCGTCCACAAGGCGAAAGGCCGGGAATTCGATGCAGTCGCAGTAATCGAGATGCATGATGGGCGATTTCCCTTCTACACGATCAGTCAAATAACCGATCAGGCGGAACGTGAGGCTCGTTACGCAGAGAGTCGCAGGGTTGTGTATGTTGCAGCTACGAGGGCCGAGCGAATCTTGATGTTCTTCTCCGACCAGCGGGATTTCAGAAATCGACCATCGCCGTTTTTGACAGAGATGCAGCTGTGAGAGCCGTAATCAGCGGTTTGTTGATTGGATTATCATGAGCTAAGAAATTGATCTTCTTCTTCAACTGCTTGTTTTCTTTCTTATTGATCTCATATTTTTCAAACAGATCCATATAAGCATCCTCCCATTCTTCAATTGAAATGTTCTCAAAGGGAGTGATTACCTGATCATCATTCTCATTTGCCATCAGGCAGAGGCCATCTTCATCTTCATTTGTAGAGGAGCTCTCATCTTCCTCCTCATCGTCGCTCCAGATGCAAATCATTGCCTTGGGCTTCTTTCCCTTGGCCTTGGTCATCTTCTTGAGCAGCTCGGGGCATTCTCCTCACATATGCCTGGGTTTTTTACACTGGTAACATATCACTTTGTCAGATTTCTTTGTCTATTCAGGTTTAGAATTGGAAAATCTATTTACCTGTGGTGATTGTTTCTTTTTTTAGAATTTACCTCTACTTCTCAATTTTTTTAAACTGCATGGGTAGTAAGGCAGGATCACCCAGACTTTCTTGACAATCATCATCATCTTCTTCTTCCTCATCAGACTCATCGGTGCTCTCCGAGGGTCTAAGAGCTATAGCCTTCTTTTTCTTGTATTCTTCTTCATTTCTTTTTAAATTGAGCTTATATGTCATGAGCAACCCTATTAGCCCATCAACTATCATTGTAGACAGGTCTTTTGAGTCTTCAATCACCATGGCTTTTGTGTGCCACACTGGTGTGAGAGATCTTAGGATCTTCTCACAAGCTCACTATCAGAATACTCTACCCAAAGATTTCAGACAGTTTGTTAATTGAGCGAGTCTACCATACATCTCAGAAATAGATTTGTCAGGTTTCATTTTTCACATTTCATAGTCAGATATTAGCGTATTGGCCTTGGTGGCCCTTACCTCAGACATTCCTTTATAGATTAGCTGTAGTCGATCCCACATTTCTTTTGCTGATTTGTAGGTTAACATTCTGGAGTATTTTGTAGGATGGATGGCACATTGCATCACGTTCATCGCACTCCAGTTAATTGTGGACTTCTTGATCTGGTCTACAGTCTAGGTGTCCTATCTTCAGGAAGTTCATAAGGACCTTGACCGACTATCCACCATATCAAATGATCCTGGGTACAAAGAAAGACTTCCATCCGATTTTTTCAGTATGTGTAATTTGCCCTATCAAAGAATGGGGGTCGATTGATAGAGTGACCCTCAGTTATGAAGCTGCGAGGGGCTTTCCCATCAGATCTTTCTTGGTCATTGGACCACATCTCTAGGTAACCTACTCTAATACCAATTGATGTATGGTATGAGAGGATCTAAAGGGGGGATGAATAGATCCCACACTTCTTTTGACTACTTTTAAAATCATAGGAAAATTGTGAGTAGTCTCAAGCTTGAATGCAGGTTAACACATGAATTGTTTGAAGTGTGAGGACATGAAACACATTGGGGAAGTTGGAACACCTATGAATGAGGTAGAGAAAATGGAGTATGCCATAGCAAATCACAACATGGAAATTTTTAAGGTGGTTTGGCTGTGATCTAGTAGACCTACGTCCACCCCTCACCAACTCGGTGAGGATTCCACACTTGGCCAAAGAGAATACTCACACACGCACACACGTGGAGCTAGTCCGCTACACTTGCTGCTTGACAACTTGCACGAGGAACAAGTTCCTCAACACACGTACGCTGCTCAGTATCTAGAACGAGTTTCGTTCTCTAAGACAGAGCTTCTCTAGGTAGCAGTGGCCTTTCTTCATGCATAAGGCCCCTTATTTATAGACGAGAACCATAGAAAGTTTTCCCTCTCAAAATCTACAATCTGATTGGTCCTTGATAAAATAAGCTTCTTTTGTTGTAGAACTTTTCCAGATCTGCTTCCTTATTGGCTCTTAACAAGAAGGACGGATCTCTATCCTTGTTTATTCATTACATGCTTCATTGATATATTTCATGCCTCATTTTATGCTTCATGATTATTTTATGAATATAATTATTGATGGCTAACCCCTCTTATTTGGCAAAGTTATGAAAGTCATCACTCCGTCATGGCTCGTCAGGCAGGTAAGTCAGGTAAGTATCTCGATTCCCTAGTCCCTTAATGCATTACTATATGGTATCTATGATATATTATTATCTCGAGGACCGGCTGGCCATTCATGTGTTATGGGATTTGATGTTCCCCTTTACTAAAAATGATGATGATCTAGGTGCACATGTTTAATCGTTGGATAGGCCATTAGGTTGAAAAAGTTGGGGGATGATGGTTCTATCTTACACGCCGTGGTTTCAGATAGTATCCTGACCCTGATTCGTCCGGTCTAGCAATACTATTCTCGAGTGTCTTGCAATTTTATCCTTTCTTAGCATTTATTTGGATGATTTCTTTTCCTTTAGCCCAACATGCATCATACGCATCTTTGAGCATTCATGTGGCTTCATTCATCCAAAATGTCTCAGTAATGGTCGATAGCAATGCATCTGTGGTCTCTTAGGTAAGGAGACTCATTCCACTCTGAGTTGGAAGGTTTCCTTCGGTCTACTTTGCTTGGTTTGGTTAGCTGAAGATTCCTATCTGGAGTTTAGTTACTCGTCTCTTAATTTTTCTGCTTGCTCCGACCGCCTATCAACTCTGCATTCTAGTGAGGAGGTTAGTCGTGTTTTATTTTCCTTAGTTGTTAGTCCATCTAGGCGTGCGTCATTTGGTTTAGCCATTCCTTGTAATTGGTTTGAAGTTTTCTGGAAGATTCCTATCGCTCATTGGTCGAGAACGGGTGTCGGTTTACCTTAACACCCACTTTTCAGTCCACTCCATTGCATCTCTGCTCCATCTTTATGTTTCATTTTATTTTCGCTTCACCTCCGTTCGCTCCCCTACAAAGAGGACATTAAGGAGGGGCATCTGTTGACACCCATTTTTTGACCAATGAGTTGAGTCATCTCCTTGTTTATTTTATGATCCCCTGAGTTACTCACCGCTTATTGGGCCATATTGGTCAGTTTTGTGGCTTATTTTATGGGTCACTCTCCCTTGTTGGGTCTCGTTCCTTGTCTATTTCATCGCTCGGAACTTAGTGGGCTTTCATATCCTTTTTTCCACGACCTCGCCACTAGAAGTTTGTAAAATGGCCGTTAGCCATGGTTGGCGGTCTAATTCTAGACCGTTTAGCAGTGGCAGAGTCCTGTTTTAATGTCTTTCTTATCTTTTACTGGACGATCAGCCCCTGCGGTCTATTGCATGACCGTTAGTGTGCTCTGGCGGTCCATTGCTAGAACATTTTGCATACAGAGAGTCCTTATCACGACTTCTTCTCCCGTTGACCTTATCTTTTGCTGGACGACTGAGCCATACGGTCTATCGGTCGACCGTTTCTTGCGCCTTGCGGTCTATCGCAAGACCGTTAGTGTAGATAGAGAGTCCTACTCTGACTTTTCTCTGCTTCACCGTGGATGAGTTAGAGTCCTTGTTTTGTTGATTTCTCTCCGGATAGAGATCCTCATATGTTTCTATTTGTTTCTGTGGACTCTTGGGAGCATTATCTTTGAGAGTTTGCTAGGTTCTGGCCTTTTTTCTAGCTGATTTCTCTCCAACTCGTCTAGAGGGTTTGAGGGTCTATAAATAGAACCCTTGACTTCATGGGTTGAAGTGGGGAGATTTCTAGAGTTTGCCACGAAGTGCTGCTGCATCCTGGAGCAAGTACTAACCAAGGAGAGGCTGCTTCCACATCCACAAGCCTTCTGGTCTAGGGAGTATTAAGTTCTAAGGGTCTAGTTGTTTTGTTTTCTTCTCTTTAGTTCTTCCTCTCCTCCATAACTTATTGAAATAAACTAAGGCCATGATGAAAGAAATAATCAAACAATTATAAAATTTGGTCTTACATATGTTCCTTGTTGGTTGCTAGCCTATCATTGACATTAAGTAACTAGGGGTAAAACATGCAAGATTTTGAAATCAACACAGTTCTGGTAGGAAGAACGGTTCATCCATAACCTTTCAAGAGGACTCTGAGGTCGTCCACAGGCCGTTCATGCCCTGTAGGTAGGGGCTCGATAGGAGATGAGCGGTTGGTATAGGGCCGCATGGGTCTTTGAGCGGTTCTTGTCTGGCCACTCATCCCAGAAAACATAATAACGCAATTAAACATAGGCGGTCACAGTATGGCCATTCATATCAATGTGTGGTCTATCGAATGGCCGCTCATATTATGAAAACATAATAACGTAAGGAACATAGGCGGTCAGGGACTGGCTGTGCATATAGACAAGCGGTCTATCGCATGGCCGCCCATCCCAGAACAATCCCTGCTACCTTCGCCTTGCTCGCCTCCGGTGAGTTTGGCTAGGGTTAGCAACAATAGATAAATTCACAAGATATGGAGCATCAAAATTGGGGCTTTTATAATCACTAAAACGAGCATAAAAAGTTACACAAGATAGCATGATTAATTTAATGTTTAGTGCCTGAAGTACCTACTTAGATCGAGGTAGAACATAGGTATCCCTAGATATGACATGCTTCCACTAAAACCTGAAATTCTCGCTAGATACTACATGAAATTTAGGGCTTTACATACCAATGGAAAGAGGACTCAGAGACGAACAAGATGATATATTACTTGGGGGTTTAGCCTGAGAGAAACCTACCTCAATCGGAGAAGAAAGGGGGACGACGCGAAAACCCAAATCCGTGGACACGACGCTGATCCTCGCCCTAATTCGCCCTCATTCGGCCACCTTAGGTGATGGGAATCGACTCCAGATATTAGTACTTTTATTTGTATTTATGTCCTTTAGTTTACACTTATGTCCTTACGTATATAAGTTTACAATTTTACGTCTTTGTAAGCCAAAGTGTTAGTCCACAAAGGTCCTTGGGTTTATTTGTAACAAGTCAGTAGGTCCAGTAGGGGTCCCCCACCCTCTTCCCCATTGGTCCACCTATACCCTAGGGCCCATGTGGGATTGGTCAAAGTCCTCGGTGACTTCTAGAAGGATACTTTCCTTCATGAGCAAGGTAAGGGAACAAATGGGGTAAAAAGTCCAAGTTTCTCTCCTTAATTTAAGGATCATGTCCAAAGGGGGTGCCCCCCCTTCCATTAGGATAGAATTTATTTTAATTTTCACATGAGATAATCTAGTCCATCCCCTTCCCCAACCCTAGATCCAAGGGTGGAGATTGTAGTACTTGGCTTATATAAGCTTCTATTTTCACATTTTGGAGAATTAATGATCATTTGAAACAAGAAAATTGCCAAGAGCTCCAAGGAAGGGTGTGCCCCTATCTCCCTCTCTCCCCCTCTGGTTCTACTTCTTCCAGGGTTTGGTACCCATTCTATTTCCCCCCTCTATCCTCTGGTTTCTATCTCTGGTGCCGCCGCCGCCGATCGTGCCGCCATTGAGCCACCGTGGTTGTTCTTCGGAAGTGCTGTCCAAGTACTATTTTGGCTGGATAGAAGCTCAATGCAAGATTTTTCAATCCCAACTTTGTTGATTCTCAAGTTTGGATGGTAGGTTTCTCACGTCAATCTCGAACTCCACAAAAAAACCCAGCCCAAAAAGCCTTTATTTTCAATTTTTACCATTTTTATTTTTCCACCCCTATAATCCTATCCACTATGCAGATCCAGTTCTAGCAGGCCACCACCCGACCCCTTAGCCCATCTTAACCATTTTTGTTTGAGCTGAAATTTTAACTGGAGGTTCTATCCAAGATGGAAACATGTTTAAGGGTTTTGAAACAAACATTGGTTGTGTCTTGGCATCACATTGAGCATTCATGTTAATTGAACACTAGATTGATTGATACTAAATTTTGGTTGGCAAAAATGAAGGGTTGAATACTTTTCTATATGTTCATACACTCCTTGTCAATTGGACTTTCAAGTTTACATTTCATGTAATTTGCATAAGGGAGTGTAGCCTTGAGATTATTTCATATTCTGAGACTTATTGAATTTCGGTCGACCGACCCTGTAGCTTAGGTCGACCTAAATTTCCAGCGTTGCTAGAACTGGGACCTGAGAAAGTTCGGTTGACCGAACCCCAGGCTTAGGTCGATTGAAATTTCCAGTGCTTCCTAAGAATTTCCTGCACATTTTAGGTCGACCGAAAACGGCATGCGACCCATTTCTCTTAAGTCTGAAACCCATCTAAAAGAGATCCATTTGGGGTCAAACTCGACCCTAATACCCTTAGGGCATTCATACATATATTAGACTCATTTTGATGGGATTTTAACATGGGTTTTATGGTCTTTTGCTCATTCTCTCATGGGTGTATAAATAAGCTGCGAATTTGGGAGAAATTCTCTAAGTGCTAATATTCTATTTCTCTTGCAGGAGAAGAAAGGGAAGAAGGAGAGGAGCTGGTGAAGATTTGTGGGTTTCATCTACTTCCATACATTTCTTGAGTTCGTGATTGAAGAAAGAAAGAAGTGGATCGAGAAGAGGAACGTGCGGACATTCTAATCATCGGCATCCGGCTACCCTCTGACCTGAGGATTAGAGAAGATTTTCTAAAGCCCTTTCTACTCATGGGGATTTATTTCTACACCTTGTTTGCATCTATTTTGGTCATTTATCATTGGTCTATGAGCTTGTATTGATCACATCGTTATTTTCTAAACTTGGACTCTGTCAGTGAGTCAACCGTCTGCGAACAGTTGTGGTGATATTGTGCCGCGGGTGTTGCGGTGTATTTATGTGTGTGTTTTGATCCTTCGTGGATCGTGTAGGAGATGACGTCTCTGTGTGTTTGGAGCAAAAACTTCGTGCACTTCATTTGAAGTGAGTAGATCCTCACCGATTCGGTGAGGGGTGAACATAGGGAGCCTGTTGTGGTCCCGAACCACTTAAACATCTCTCTCGCATTTGTGTGCTTATGGTTTGATTGACTATCATTATCGTTTCGATCGCGTGAGCACGGAGAGGTTGAGAGAACTAGATTGTTAATTTCATCCATTCATATCTTGTTGGTAGTTAATTCTTATTCCGTTGTGCTACAATTTTAAATCTACCATTGCACTCTGAGGGGACAATTCAACCCCCCCTTCTTGTCCATTCGTTCATCTAGGGACAACAATAAAGATTTGATATAGAATATTGAGAGAACAATCAATCAAGAGTGTATAGTGGCCTTTCATGTAACAAGAATGTACTAGTATGTATCAAGAATGTACTTTTCACAACCCTGAAGGTCATGCTCTAGAAAGTCATGTAATTCAAGAACGTATAAATTCATGTAGAGCCTCGTGATTTTTGCCTATCTATAAAAAAAAATACTCTCCGCAATGCGACGTCAGTATTCATCATACCCCATGGTTTATAGCATGTTTTCAACAATCAGTCGAGGGGGCTAGAGTCGAGCCCTTGGACACAATCACTGCCTGATCTGCATCTTCAAGTTATAGATCTAGCTACTTCCACGAGAAATATCAATAAAGTAGGCCAATAATGTATCAGTTCAAACTATAGTTTCATGATAACAAATACCAAGGTAGAAATGCACAAGTACGAGTATAAGAGTTCAAAGATGACTTAAAGCAAGGTCATGCTACGGAGGAAATTTGGCAGCATAACAGCATATTCTTTAACTTCCATCTTTTAGTCCCACGCGTCGTCACCTCACCCGCGGATCGCTCTGTCTTCAGTCGGGTGCCTCTGGGAGAGAGAATGAGAGAGAACGAGGGAGAGGGTTCTACGCGGTCCTTTCGGCCAGGGTTAGTCACCAGTTGCTAGAGCCGGGGTATGTCCCGTGTACTTATACTTTTTATTTCTGTTGACTGTACTTATTTTGGACGTGAGATACACTGGACCTTGTAGCAGTTTGGTTATTTATTTAATTTTTTACATGATTATTCAGTTGATTATTGTACTATCTCTATAGTTATTTTAGCTTCTTGCGTACCCTCACACCATCCTTTAACCCTTTCGAGTCTTCGGGCTCGTAGGTGGCGGGTCGAGGTTCGAGTCGCACCGGTTTCTTTCCGGTACTCGGATCTCGGGTAGCTACAACTACCCCCTCGCATGCGTATGTGTCTGCCACTACCGCTGGTGCTTAGCGAGCTCATCAGTGCCTCCGAGTGTCCCCTCAAGCTCGAGGATGAGATCGAGGGCGAACTTGGTGCGGCCTTCATTCTTCGGGATGGGGCTACCGAACCTAGCAAAGAAGTTCGAGAGCCTCTCGGGTGTGCCACTATAGATTACCCGCCTGCGAGAGAGGAAGAGCAAGCAGTCTAGCAATTCAAGGATGCGGGAGCTCAGCTGGTGCACCACAGTGTGGGCGATCCCCTATAGCACCTGCACCACCTAGTAGGCAGAGGTGTTGTCCAGCCCCGAAGTGGGCTTGTCCAAAAATAACACAATGGGCCGGTGGATGATGCCGATGCTGATGGATACTTGATAGCGTTCCCCTTGTTGGCGCTCATTGTCGATATTGTGTTGGGATATGGCCAACAATCCCAGAACAAACTTTGAATGGATCAAGCCAAGCATTTGGGAGAGATTCTCTCCATGATAAGGATAAGCCGGAGGTGGTTGACGGAGATAACCCTCCTAATGAACGTGGGTTCCCTGCCCATGTAGCCTATAAATAGAAACCGAGAGAGCAGTTATGCTCTTACGGGTTAACCATCGGAGCCCTCCCCTCTTACCTCTCTCTCTTCTCCCCCGCTCTCTCCTATAGTGGTATCAGAGCAAGGAAGATCTGTCATCGATGCACTCCCTTGCCGAGCCCCTCTGTGATTCTGTGCTATCGAGTCGCTATCGCGACGTCCCTCGCTATTGCATTGCAAAGTCGACGTCGTCTGCCATGTTGCTCTGCCACCGAGCCATCATCGTCCCGCTATGTCACCCTCGGGCTGCTATCCTGCTCCACTATTAGGTCGCCGTCATTTGTCCTGCTTAGCCGCGATCCCCGCCGTTGCCCACCATTGCGATTTCTCCCACCCTATTCACCGGCCTTACCGCCTTGCTCTGATCACCACACCGTTGCACCACCACCCAATTGCCGTGAACGCCAACTACATTGCCTGTGGTTGGCCTCACCTCGCTACGCTGCTACTTGTTGTCACTGCCCTCGCTTGTCAGCACAACTGAGTCGCATCCACTTGCCTCCCCTGCTGCCCTTTTCGTGAAAGGGGTAGGTGCTCGCTGCCACTTAGGAGAAAGAAAAGAAACCTAAAAGACTCTGAGTCTCCGTCTAAGAAATAAAAAGAAAATAAAACCCTTCTTTGACAAAACCTATTCCATTTATGTTAAAAGGAAACCCTAAAAGGTGATGTAATTATCCTACTTTCTCTGTTTTGCATCGCCAAGAAAACCTAAAAGGGTCGAGAGTATCCAGACCCCATCAGTTAAAATAAAGTCTTAATTTCTATCATATTTGAAGTTTGAATTATTTGTATTTATATCCCTATTAAAAGTGTATGAAAGTTATTGTCGTGCAAATTGTTATAATATTAGAACCTTTTGAAAAATTATTTACATGCCCCTCTTCGAACCCCGCTCAACCCCGGCCACTTGTGCCCCCATCCGCCCTGGCCCTCCCGCCAGCTTGCTTCCACCATCCCTCGGCCCTGTGTTGCTACGGGTTTGGTGGATCCTGCCTCGTCTGCCCCTCCTGTGCTCGACTCTGACATTGCCCCTGCTCTTGCTCCCCTACCCTCCCTTGTTCCTAGTGCGTGCTCTGCCGTGCCACTGGGCCTCCCTGCTATGGTTGTGCTCCCAACATCCCCTGTTGTGCTTGTTGGCCCCTCTGGTGTGGACCTTGGGGTGCTGGCGTTGATTGGTGATGGCGGCACCCCTGCCCAGGTGTTGCCTATGCTCTCCCAAGTCACCGTGGAAACCCCTGCCCTGCCTGACGTACCTGCTGACACTCACACCTGTTGCCTGAGTGGCACCCCCATTCTCATTGATATGCATTCTCCTGTGGAGGACCCTAAAGCCGACGCTTCTCTATTTGCTCCTGCTGCCTATCCGTTAGTGGGGGTGGTCCTGGGACCCCTCACTCCTTCGTCCTCCCTAGCTCTTGGTGTCAATGGGACTGGGTCCCCTGCCATGTCCAGTGTCGTCCCTGCCTCTCTCCCTCCCACTAGAGGCCATCCTGCACTCACCGTCGAGCCTCTGCTGCCCTCCACCGATCCGTCGGCCACCACTCTTCGTGGCAAGAGCCATCTTATTGTCGGTCCCCCTGCTGGTGGACTAAACCCTGCGGCGGCCTCTTGGTCCCCAGGGCCGAGGTCACCCTGTCTGACGGCCTCCAATGATGGTACCAAAGCCTCTCCCCCAGTTGCCTCGGCGTCCCCCCACCTCTCCTTTGCTTAAGCCCTGAAGAAGAAAATCAACCGAGAACTACCCGGTCTGCTAGTAGCTCCACCTTCGGCTCCCGCCTCTGTGCCTCCTGTCGACGTGTTTACCCCTCCATCACCTGATGATGGCCTCTAGTTTCCTCAGATCATTCAGGCGCTCACTGTCCCCGAGCTCTAGCCTACCGCAGGGTTCCATGACCTTACGTCTGCCCATGCGGCCTTCGTGGGCACTTATGACCAGGATCGCTCGCGGCCGGCTTTAAGGACAGTTGGCGGTGGCCCCAAGCGTTCCCACCTGTGCTCTAACTCCACCTCCTCTTCGCGAGATCGTGACTTCTGATAGTCGTTTTACACTCCTATGCTATTTTTGGGTTGTCCTCCATCTCGTTGTATGTGGCCCCTTTTGTCTCTATAAGTTTGGGTGCCTTTTGCTTTCCCCCTACCCCTTTCTCTCTTCTGTACCCTCTTGCTTATAATTAATGAAAATGATTACCTAGTGGCCCAGGGCAGAACATTCAATTCCTTCTGCAGTGAAGGCGTGAATGGAAAACCTCACCACACCTTGCAAGTATTGCCTTTGAGTAAAAAGTCTTGGTCATCGTCGATAAGCCCCCAGTGCTTGGCGGCGAGCAGGGCGTCGTCGAGGTAGCAAACTTTGTCTTCAATTTCATAGAAGCACTGGAGTCGCCCATCCTTGGCCGGGTTGGAGTGCAGTGCGCTGCGCACTCTTGGTGTGGGCGTACTGCACGACCGTTGCTTTCTAGCAATGGAGGAATGGGAGGCCTCTCGCACTTGGCAAGAATTCACCGCGACCCGGGCCCCCTCGTCCTGTTGTCACTCAGAGGGCGCACGTCGGGGGTTTGCTTGTCGATCCAAGAGGTCATGACATAGCCCTATCAAGGCTGCAATCTACTGGCGGATCTCTTCAGGGTCGCCAGGAGTGACTTCAGGGCCTGGATGAGTGGAAGAGGCTTCCTGCGATCCATGTCGGGAATTGGCTCCCTGGTGGGAACCACGCCCCCAGTGGCTGGCATTGCGAAGACTTCGTCGAGGTGCCATGGCTTTTCTCTCTATTTCCCACAGATGGAAGCAGACAACTATTCAATTATCGGCATTAGAGCCGACAGCTTTCTAATTATCGACATTTAAGCTGGCAGCATTCCAATTATCAGCTTCCAAGTTGATAGTTCTCCAACAATCAACGTTCAGGTTGACGGCTGCCCAACGACGTGCAGGAATACACAAGCTCTTCAACAATTGGCGGTTAGGCCGACAGCTTTTCAATCATCGGCATTTAAGCCAACAACTTTCAAAATATCGACACCCAAGTCGATGATGTTACAACCATTGGCGTGCGAGCCAGTAGTCTTCTCAATAATTGGCGCCCAAGTCGATGGCCTTCAATTATTAGCATCCATGCCAACAGCTCTTCACCATCGGTATCCACGCTGGCAGCTGCCCAAAGTTATTCAAAAGAAGAAAAAAGGAAAGAAGAAGGAAAGAAGAAGGAGAAAAGAAACAAAAATGAATGATGAAGGATAGTGATCAAGTGGGCTACATCTGCAGGCCCCGCTCTCTCATCTCTCCCTCACGCCACCTGCGAGTGGGGGGTATTTGTGGACGGCAAAAAAAAAATGACCATACAGCATGCACGTCTCGGCACCCGAGAGCAAATCGAAGACGGAAAGGCCGAATAAATCCCATACCTCCTCCAACCAAGACAAATACATACCAGGTGATCCACTACCCAACAAGGAAGCCCCTCGAGCAGAAGAGATGGCCCCAGCTCCCCAATTGGCAATGCCGATGGCCAAATCAGGAAAAAACTTGGGTAGTCAGATGTGGGTTTGGCACGTGTCGAAAATCACTCAAAGTCCCAAACTGGGGCCCGAACGCTTCGAAATGGACACCCCGGAGGTGGCGGTGCATTAAAGCTAAAGCAGTATGGGAAGGCAAGTGTCTATCCGAACTGCCATAGAGTCGAGGCAAAACCCCTAAACACTAAAATCGGCGTGGCCTGCCTCTCTCCCTCTTAAACTGGCGTGCCCATGTGAAGATGCTGAACCGGCGCCCCCCCTTTGAATGCTGAACCCAGCGCACCCTCTTGTGCAACCAAACCAGTGCGCCTAACGACATGAGTTCTAAATCGATGCGCCCCCTGGCCACTTCGGTTTAACCCAAAAGCCATCCCATCTGAATTTCAACGCCCTACTTCACATCAGTCTCACACGTAGAGTTGAAAGAGCAGGGCATTCAATCCTACGAAGCCTGTCTCCACCTCCGTTCGACAATGCAACGGTAGCAACGGCAAAGGCAGGCAACGATAGTGGCAACAGTAGCAGATCTCCCGAAAAATCCACAGATATCCTATCCACGGACGAATGCCAGCGTACTCCGTGAACCAATGGAAGCCAACGTAACCAGTCAACTCCTGACGTCGCTGCGAACGAGGAGGAGAGAATCCTTCTCCACTGGCCGTTCTATAAAAAGGCAAGTCGAAGACAATGAAAATAGAGTGGCTGGAGGTTTTCTCTGAAGGCGCTCATCTCTGGCACCCGAAGGAAAAGAAAGATCCCCCACACCTGCATCTATGAAGTGAAGAAAAGGGAGAGAGAGTGAGAGAAGAGAGGTGAGCTTGTGGAAGGAGCTTGCGCTCTGCTCCCCTACCACCGGTGTATCCACTTCTTCTTTTCTGTTATATTTCCTTTATTAGGGGCTAGATCCCCCTCCTATACTTCGTCTCCCCCTTCTCTTGTGAATGAATAAAAAGAAAGACTTTTATAAATATAGTGTTCTACTTCATCAGTTTCTTTCCCTCTCTCCCTACCTTCTAATCACCCAGGACTCTTAGAAGTCTGCCTCTCTGTGGCATGACTTTTGAGGGAACCTGTCTGAAGGGTGAACATTTATAGCCTCTCATGGCGAACATCCGTCCTTGCAAAACTCCTCTGGAGCTGCAGCCCATGAGCTATTAGAACCCCTCAAGACAGGGCGAGCCGAGCAGCCACCACCTCACCTCTGAGGCGCAGCTAGGCGAGCGCCTAGAGGCACCTCATACTACATAGATTCTTTAGCAGGAAGTTCCAGTTGAGATGGATGAAGGAAGATATTTCCTATTTTTTTTCTACATACAAATTTTATTGGAGGATACATTGCCCCCTTCAACGATGATCATGATAAGCGTGCACCCTTTATGCAGCCTGCATTGAAGGTGTGGCATATTGGCTTTTATTTTGGTGAAAACAGGTTCACTTACAACTTGTGTATGTAAAAATTTGTTCATTGCCCACTGTAAACAACACACTTGAAGACTGGCTTCGAAAGAATGTCAGCGATTTCTAGATACTACTTTTTTATCCCCTTGAAAAGATATATATATTTTATCAGTCCATTTTCTTTTGATCTTTCAATTGTGTTTGCAAGAGGCGATGGGTTTGAAGTGGAGGAGATGCTCTTTGCTTTTCATGCTTGGAGATATAGACAGAGTGCATTATGATACAAAGGTAATTAGTAATCAATATTCATGAATGTAACTGATGGATGGATACTGCATATGAGTGTCAAACTATAGTGTACCCTCAGCTTTATGATATTCTAGTAGTACTCTTAAACTAATTATGTCAACGGTGGCCAGTCCTGAGCTACCCAGCAAAGCATCCCTTGTCGAAATGTTGAGTCAAACGTTTATTTCTGTCTATCACTAAACAAAATATAAACGATGTAAGCAAGTTTCATGTGGTCAAAGGCACATTTTATGTATCTTCATTCAAGATGGTAGCTGGATGGCGTTTTATGAACTGGTGTCCAATTTTGCACAATATCTCCAAGTATCAAATGCCACGGATATCAAATATGTATTTTATTTCATTTTTATTTTAAAGTGATGGTACCCTATTTAGAACCACGTTTCCTCACAGATGACCAAGTAAAATTAAAGTTGTCTCTAATATCTGCTTTGCATGAATCCAGAATTATATTTTACTTTTTAATGGATAGGTGGTACTGTCCACTTTCCCCAAAACAAGAAATGCTAGGAGGCATGGGTTGTGGTGCACTTCAAATGCATTTCAAAGTGAAGAGCACATGAAGAGAAATATTTTTGAAAAAATAGTGAACAGATGACTGATTTCAATCTGGATTGCATTTACACTGTTGGTTTAGTCTGTTATACCTGTAGTCACTCCATAACTGTGATTCCTCTTGCTCCATCACTTCATTTTCTGTTTGATGTGTTTTACCTCCCACCCCCTTGATATCTGTTTGGAGGTTCATCATTTGGTGATCCTGGCATATTGTTTTGATAATTTTGGGAGGATGAAGTTGTGATGCTCAATGTATGTGACTATCATTTTCTGTTTGATGTGCTTTCTCTCTCAACCCCTTGATATCTGTTTGGATGCTCATTATTGGTGATCCTGACATGTTGTTTTGATAATTTTGGGAGGATGAAGTTGCGATGCTCAATGTATCAGTCTATTAGTTCCATTTACATGCATTAGAGGAGCTCACGAAAATGTTGTGTTCATCTGCAGTTGAATTTGTGGCTTCTACACATCATGAAGCTTGATGGAGTCTAACTTGAAATTTTTTCTACCTAGTGATCCATGTACGAGGACTTTCACCTTGAACATATAGCTTTGCCGCCTAGAGATTTGCCTTTGGTCAGTATCCATCTACTGCCCTGTTATTTTTCTCCATAGCGGGACATTTGGGTTGCTGGCTTGTTGCATTACCAATGATCAGTGTACATGCTATGATTTTTTTCTTCCTCATCTGTGCGATGGCTCTTTGAGTGTAAAACCCTTTTCCGGTCTTCTATTTTCTATTGGATTCGCAGTCTCACCCCACCTTGATCTGACTCTGATATGTCTGTATTTAGGCCCCGATATGCGGCTACCACCAGTTCCCATGAGATGAGTGATCTCATCATACTCTGCATATACAAGAAGTAAGAAAAGACCGCATAAAAGGAGTAGGAAGGAAAGAAAGGAGAAGAAAGGTTGGCGAAAGGAGGAAACGAGTCGAGAAGGAAAGGAGAAATAAGCACACTTGTTTACAAGCTGTGATTGGGTCCTCTCGCTGGGGTGTCCTTCGATGTCAGAGAGTCTCCTGGAACTACCACTGGATCTACTCCTCTTCGAGGAGCCGGAAGACTCGCCTTCCATCCTGAAACTAGACTCGCCCTCCATCCTAAAATTTGACAATCCTTCACTCTCTTAAACAAAATTTCACTCTTCTAATCAACCTCCGCTGCTTTGGGTTTTCTAGGAGGACCACAACGGGCTATTTATAGGATTGGAAGAGGTTTGATCTGAAGCTATCGCCATAACCTCTAGCAGAGGCATTTTTAACAAGGCACCCATTTTCCACTTTCATGTGTTACTTCGCCGTTCACTCGAAGTAAGTGAGGTTAGTGGCGCAGCTCTGCACCCTATGCGATCTGAGGTTCCTTGTGCTCGTCATGTTGCAAATGAATTTGGGCAGAGCTCATCCAAATGGGAGAGTCAATTAGAGGTCAGCATTGTCAAATTTGGTAACAGACTCACCCACAGGAAGAAAGGACTAGAGGACGTCATAATTGAATTTGGGGTGGACTCATCTACATGAGAATGACGATTAGAGGACGACGCCATCAAGTTTGGTGGTAGGCTCATCTACATGATTACGACGACCGAAGGACGGTGTCTTGAAATTTAGGAGGAGTTCATCTATACGGAATGGACGACCCGAGGTGGGGAATATTAGATTTCGTGGTGGATTCTCTCGAAAGGAACGCGCAACAAGTCTAAGACACGATCCGTTATTTCGGGATGTGATTCCACCAAACACGTCACGTGGGAGCATCATTGAGAAAAAGAGGCGTAGAAAAGAAGGAACGTGCAAAGGGCAGAGAAGTCACACCAAGGTAAGCCGTTCCATCCATGTGTCTATAAAAGCTGCCATGTACACCATAAGCAAAGGGGCGGGTGTACACACAAGTCACCAGGTCACCAAGTCTCATCACCACCCTCTTGGTCATCTCTCCTCCCTCCTAAGGCAGATGTCCCTAGGAGGCCTCATAGAGCTCTGCAAGGCAGTGCTCGCCTCACCACGCGGCGCTCGCCTAGCCTTGGCGGCATGGTGCTCCTCTGCTGAGGAAAGGAAGAGGATACTAATAGGGAAGGAGCCTGGCTGACAGAGGCGCGCCACGCTCTCTTCCCCCTCTGGTAGCACTCTTCGTCGTCCTCCGGCCTCTGCTTCGCGACCCCGAGGATCAACCGAAGCTCCACCACGTGGGTCTCTAGTGCCCTCCTCTCGTCCCAGCCTCGATGTCGTTCCGCCCTCCTCCCCTCTCCTTTCCCTCTCTCTTTCTGCCCTCTCGCAGTCTATCTCACCTCATCGTGTGGAGAGAAAACCCTCAGTTCCAGGACGTCTCGGGACAACTCCTTGTGACGTCGCTACTCCTCCTCCAGCTTTGTTATCCGGGCATCGCGCTCTACCACCTGAGCAACACGCTCCTCCTCGACCCACACTGCGTGAGTCAGGGCATCTCAGATCTCCACTGTCGGCTAGAGCCAACCATTTCACAATGTCAAAAGGGGGTGAAATGCGTAGTTGAATTTCAGTATGTACAAGTATAGGTTGTCACAACCGCAAAAAAGGCATCCCCAAAAAAATCCTATACAAGATAAGGCCACACACAGGCAGTGTGGAACAACCTAGCCCCCTAGACAGCCAAAAAGAGGAGAAGGGAATCCACATTACACAGAATAACAGCCCATTCCTTTGCTCTATCACAAACAACAGAAGCAACAGTGTCCTCAGCATGAGACTCCCTCTTGAAGATCCTATTGTCCCGCTCTCCCCACAACGTCTATAGAGTGGCATAAAGGATGAGCCATCACACTGTCATGTCGTTCCTAAGGGGCCAAGGCCTAACCCAATGCAAAAACAAGTGGTGTAGGTCACTGTGCTGGTCAATGACGCAGTAGGTTCTCCTTGCAATCTCCCTCCACATCCCCTGTGAGTAGGAGCAACCTACAAACAGATAGTCAAGGGTCTCGCCGTCCCCACCACAGAGCCAACAGGTCGACAGAATGCCCGGGAGGAAATGGATCAACCTATCCCGGGTCGGAAGTCTCTCGTAAGAGATCCTCTCGGCCAAAAGCTTCACCTTTGGCAGGCTCTTCGATCTCCACACTTGGTCATGAAGGCGGTGGTGAACTCCTCCATACGAAATGACGGCACAGGCTGATCTAACTGAAAAGGAGCCCTCCTTTTTCCACCTCCATACCCATACATCCTCTCTATCTAGCTGAGGATAAAAGGGTAGGAGGAAAGAAAGGAGTTCCTGAAGTTGCGCCATCTTCTCCTCTCAAAGATCCCTCCTGAAGATTGGGGCTCAGGTACCTCCTGGAAGAAGGAAGTCGAAAGCTTGAGCGACTGATCCCTAGGGGTCTGCTACCACAGCAAAAAGACTTAGAAACTAGGCCTCCAACGTGAAGTGACCACAACATTTGTCCTTCTAGAAAAGGGTCAAGTCTCCCTTTCCCAGTAGGACCTGGACTCTAGAGATGATAGCATCCCTGCACAAGAAAACAACCCACCAAAGAGGGGAAGTCTTGTGGCGAGAAGAAGGAGCTAAGTCTAGACTCTCCTCCTATCAAAGCACCTTTGCCTGATCAACTGAGCCCACAACCTGCCATCTCCATATCTCAACCTCCATAACCACTTACACAAGAGAGCTAAGTTGAAGTCTCTCACATTCTTGATCCCCAATCCTCCCTCTTCCTTGCTAGTAGCCAGCCTTCCCCATGCTAAGTCATACCAACCCCTGCACCTCCCTCCACTGCCATGCTAGAAGAACCTGCATTGAATAGAGTCAATCTTCTTCGCCGCCATCTTCGAGATCCAGAACATAGAAAGAAATAAATAGGGAGACCATCCAACACAAATTTGCATAGCCCCAATCCGCCCCCATAAGATAATGCTCTAACCTTCCACCCAGTCAGCCTGGACTCGAACCTCTAAATGACAAAAAGTCAATCTACACACCAAAAAGACCACAAGGTGAGAGGGAGACTCAAGTAAGAGATAGGGAACTCTCTAATCTTACATCCCAACAAGCAGGCCGCCCTTTGAAGGGGCCTAACCTCCATGTTCACCTCTACAAGAAGGCTCTTGTTGAAGTTAACTTTAAGACAAGTGACCTCCTCCAGTAGTTCTAACAAGAGCCTGACCCTGAATAGCTGTTGCTCACCCTCAGTAAGAAACAAGATGGTGTCATCTACATACTGCAAGTAAGGGTAGGCCTGCCTCTAGCCACCTGAAAGCCTATGACCAAGCCAATAGCTTCGGCCCTCTGCCTCACCCTGCTCAATACACTAGTCACAAGCACAAAAAAGAGAGGAGACATAAGGTCCCCCTGGCGAAGGCCTCGGCCACTGTGGAACCAAGAAGACGGCTTCTCGTTAATAAGGACCACAAAGATAGCCGAAGAGATGCACGCCCTGACCCAGCCAATCCACCTCTCCCCACCAAAGCCCATCCTTTCCAGCACATCAAAGAGACACTGTCAATTGACCCTGTCACACGCCTTCTCAAAATCAAACTTCAAGACTGCCCCTTTCGTCCTCTGGTTTTTCATAGCAAACAGGCACTCATGCGCCACCAAGAAGTCATCCTGAATATGCCTTCCCCTTGTGAATGCTCCCTCGAAGCAACTGACCAACATGCCCATAACAACAACCAACCTCTCTGCTAGCACTTTAGTGATGATCTTGTAGGCACCATTCACCAAACTAAGAGGTCTAAAGGCTCGAAACTCCTGAGCACCCACCTTCTTAGGGATGAGCACCAATAGGGTTTTGTTAATACTCCCCAGGTGAGCCCTCCCCTCCTGAAACTCCCTCACGACTGCCAAAAGATCACCCTTGATAACCTCCCAGCACTTCTGAAAGAAGGCTAGTGGGAAGTCATTCGGACTTGGGACTTTATCACCTCCAAGAGAGAAGACCGCCTTGTGAACCTCCACCTCTGAGAAGGGCTGGGAGATAACATCTCTCTAATCAGGGGAAAGGCAGGGGAGAAGATCGTATGCAATACTCGGCCTATAGTGCTTGTCCTCCATAAACAATGTAGAATAAAAATTTCTCGCTTGACCCCTTATCTCCTTGTCTGAGGAGGAGGAGAGGTCCCCAACTTGATGCAAGAGACGGAGTTAACCTTCCTCCTCCCAAAAGCAAAGCGCTAAAAGTAAGTTGTGTTTCTGTCTCTCTCTTTAATCCATCTAACTCTTGATCTCTATCTCTAGTAGATCTCCTCTTTAGTGTATCTCATCTACCAGCAAGGGACCAATCCTCACAACCTCCACTCGGCATCATCGAGTTACCCCCGGGTTCGGGGTGAGTGTCGGGTGAGTTGGCCGCCAATATCTGCCCGTTTGAGTTGCGTATGTGCTTGCTTGCTTAGGTCCAGGGTCGTGTCACATCAGAGAGAGAGAGAGTGGGAGAGAGAGAGAGAGAGAAGGGACGGTTAGAGAGAGTGCGACGGATGGGGAGGGGGGAGCTTCATGGTGTGTGTGCATGTGTGTGGACGGAGTGAGCCACGGTGTGCATGGGAAGGGAGGTAGCAGACGGACGTGGGCTATGGGTGATGTGTAGGGTGTGAGAGGTGCTGCGGTGTGCATGGGAGAGAGGGAGAGCGATGATGAATGCAGGGGGTGGCAAGAATGTGGAGGAAGAGTGGGAGCGTAGTGAGGTGTAGGTGGGACGATGAGAGTGAAGGAGAAACGGCGTGGAGGGGGGCGAAGTCGCCAGTGTGCGGCGTGGTTGATTGCAAAGGGTGGAGGGTTGGACGGTGGGGATGTGTGCATGTGTGTTAGTGACAGAAAGAGGGAGACCGGCGAAGGGGGCACGGCGGTTGCAGATGGTGTTGATAGAGCGAGAGAGTGGGAAAAGATGAGAGAAGATGAGAGAGAAGGGGTGAGGGAGGTGTTGTGGTCTCGCGGAGATGATGAGAGAGGGTGAGGGGTCTGCCCACTGGTGCAATGTGCATGCGTGTGTAGGGAGAGGGAGCAGGGGGATGACGAGGTGAGGGAGGAGGGAAGCTAGAGTAGGGAGGTGGTCGTATGTAGAGAGTAAGAGAGGGGGTGCCAGGAGCGCAAGAGAAAGAGAGAGGGGTGAGAAGGAGAGATAGAGGGCTATAGTGAGGGGAGCAACGTGGTGAGGGGAGTGCAGGAAGGTGATGCTTAACGCCTACTTGCTTGTGGGGCCGGCGAGAGGAGAGGAGAGAGATGCATGCAACGGGAGAGACGAGAGCAGGGAGAGTGCGAGTGAAGCAGGACGTTGGTGTGTGCATGGGAAGCTCAACGCCAGGGCAGCAACGCGTGGTTGCGCGGACGCTGAAAGGAGAGAAAAAGAGTGAGGTCGGTGAGGAGCAAGCGTGAGTGTGTGGGTTACAGAGAGAGAGAGAGGGAGAGGGAGAGGGAAAGGTAGACACGGACGAGGGGGAGAGGACATCGACAGGGTGAGGAGGAGTAGAGGGAGAGCCAACTAGGGGGAGGCTAAGAGAGGAAGGGAACTTGACTACGGTGTAGGTGGGTGAAAGAGGGAGAGAGAGAGGGAGACCAGAGAGGAGGGGATGAGAGGATGTGTGGAAGAGAGAACTGTCAACGAGGTGAGGAGGAGCAATGGGAGAGCCGACTGGGGGAAGGCTAAGACAGGAAGGGAGCTGCGGTGCAGCTGTAGTAGAGAACGAAAGAGGGAGTGAGATGAAGAGAAAGAGAGGGACAGTGGCGAGGGGGGGAGCCGCTACGGTCGATAGGGGAGCCGATGAGAGAGAGAGACGGGACGAGAAGAGGGAGGAGCAAGAGGAGCCACCGGAAGGGGGAGAGATCTTTCAGATTTGTAGGAGCCCCGGGGATGCTGCCTGTGCCGTGTTTGCCCATGTCCGTCAACTTGCTCCGCTGCGCACCGCTGGAGCTGTTGCCACGTCAATGATGTCACTATATGCGCATGAGGGGGAGAGGCCTATCTATGTTAAAGGGACCCTGCTTGAATGCTCTCTACAGCGTGTCTCACGCCAGATACTTATGGAGAGGTTGCTGCTATCGTGAGAGGTGGAGAGGCCCATTAATTCCTGTTCACATGAGAAAAAAAATAACAAGATTATACACATTATACATAAGTCTCTCCCAAAAATAATTTTAATCAATGCATAAAAATTCATCATTTTAAGTTTGTGAAAGGCAATTCGCCCATTGTGATAATTAATGTTGGCATAATGGTCACAAAGCCAATCTACTCCTAATATGACATCGTAGCCCTCCATATCGAGGCATACGAGATTTGCACAGAGATTGTGGCCTTCTATGATAACTTCACTATCAGGGAGATAGGTTTTTAGTTTCATTCCCAAACCTAAGGGCGTGCTTATAGTTAAATTTGAAGGTAATGGGACAGGTGAAATGCGCAAGATTTTTACAAAAGTGCTAGAAATAAAGGAGTGAGAAGCACCAGTATCAAATAACACAAATGCAAGATGCGAATAAATTTGAATGGTATCTTCCAACAGTTCTCCTTCTTTGGTAGTTTCTTCTTTTGGGATAGCATTAAGACGAGCATGTCACCTTCGTCCATCATCATTCCTTAAGGATTGTTCCTTCATTAAGCGGCAATCGGGCATGCGATGCCCCTGACTTCCACATCTCAAACAAGCACCAAGGCGCTTCCAACATTCCTCAGCCGCATGACCGAATTTCTCATAGAATATGCAAGCGGCCATGACTTGCTTATCTTCCTCCTTCGTTGTCTTGTTCTTAGGGTAACTACTACCACTACAGTTTCAGGATCTCTTCTTAGTATCACGGGATTTGTAAGGTTCCATGATGCTAAACTTCTCCATCTTTCCACGCTGATCCATCCATCGACTAGATTCTTCTCCCTTACCTTTGAGTTTATCGACCTTCTCCAAGGTCCGTTCATACAAATGCGCTCACTGGACCATATTCGCATAGGTCCGAATATCTTGAGAGCCAAGTTGTTGAATAAAGACGGGCCTTAACCCATCTAGAAATCCGTTGGCCTTTAAAAGATCGATGCCCACCAAGTGTTTAGCATAAGGGGCCAAACGGGAGAATTGGAGTTCATACTCTGCCAACGACATCATGTCTTGGTGTAGAGAAGCAAATTCTACAACTTTCCTCTCCTTTACGTGATTGAAGAAGTATTTTACCCGAAAGAGTGTGAGGAACTCATTCCATGGAGGCTGAGCATTCTGGGGTTGTGTCGAGGTGGTCTTCCACCAAGTACAAGCATCTTTATTTAACTGGAAGGTGGTCAAACAGACCTTTTCTTGATCTGCACACTGCATGACATTGAAGATTCTTTCCATCTCATCTATCCAGTTCTCTGCTTCATCTGGAGTAACAAAGTCTAAAAATTGTGGAGGGTTCAAGCTTTGGAAATTACGGTGCAAATCGCTGGCACTAGCCCTCGTACCAGCTTGGGCCATATTTTGTAATGCTTTGGTGAGTCCTACAATAGTTTGTTGCATCGTGTCCCAGTCAACACGGTGAGCTATGGTAAAAATATGGTACCTGTGAAAACAACCAATAGTTAATTCCTTATGGAATTAATGAAAGTTAACTAAGAGGAATTATATAATTTAACTATCTCATCCCAGCTCTACCCAATCTCACATGGGTTTGAAAGTTTCTTCCTAGTTCATAGTTATGTGGGTCCTTAACCTTGGACTTAGCCAATGACATTTTTCTAGGAATAAGTAAGTCTTGAGACCTATACTCTGATACCAACTTAACTGTCACGTCCCGAGCCATATGTATACAACGAAAGACTCTTTGGAACATGAGCAGCCGGCAAGACATCTCAAGCTAGTAACGAAAATCAGAGCATAATAACATCCACATAAAAGGAATGCACAAGGATATAGACTCGAAAAATCAACTTTATAGATATAATCTTCCAAGTACATAAATAGTTGACCTTCCTTGAATAAATTGACAACTAGACTCAAGAAAAAGAAAATTACATAGTGACTCAATAATGATAAAATTACAAGACTTTAGACCATTCTAGTGACTAAGGACAACTAGGTCTTCTCTCGAACTATCCCACCGAGCCGGATCGGTTTTGGATCGGCCGATCCGATCCCGATCCCCGACTTGGCCTACCTTGGTTGTACCTTTTTTTCCCTTTTCCAATTTAATACATTTTGTGGTGCCATCAACTTTCAAAATGGTTGCCGAAAAAAAATAAGCCCCTTATGTTAGGTCATCCATTGACTCTCCCATGGCATTAGAAAAACATGTACTCTTGCATGACACAAAAACATGCCATCTTGATTCCTTCCTTGAGCCGAGCTATCATAAATCTCACATTACCATGTACAATACATATAGAAACTCATCCTTTAGCTGGGATCTATGATGCCAAAGGGAGTTTGTCATGGGAAATCAGAACCCCCTATTTGAGCAGGACAGTCTTTTACAAAGAAGCTACATTATCAGCACGAAACTGGAAAGTTAGGCTACGTTATCTCCATCCCCATATGCCATCTCAAAATTAGGCTCTAACTCATCCAGCATGTGAATCAACTCTGCCATCTCCATATCTCTTTGTTTTAAGGTTTCTTCCAAACCTTTAGTTTCATCAACCATCTATGTGCCCACTATCATGAGACCTCTGCATTCAGAAACCACTGCCCTAGGTTCCGAGGACGCTATGGGGGAATGGGCTATCAGTTAGCACTGTACACCACAACACTTGTGAGGCCAAAATTTGATTTCCTATCTATTCCCTAGTGACAAAAATATGCCTGTAGGAGTAGCTAACACTTTGCCGGGTTAGAGAATGCCAGTCTGAAGACAAGTAATGCCAGTCTGAAGACAAGTGATGTTGATAGAGGTATGACGCTGAATGCCAGGAACACATCCTCTGGGATCATACATGGACAGAACTCGATCCCATTCCACAGCCAAGATGCTGCCGCCACCGTCCACTCTCACCACCGTTCTCCACTCATCTCTGACCACCATCCGCCACCACCGACTGCCCTCCCTGCAAAATTGTATGCCAGAGGTGCTATAACATGGCGGCACTGCCAAGTTACAATGCCTCTAGCAAACAATTTTACAGGAGGGTAGTGGGTGACAGGAGAAGGGTGGCCAGAGGCTGGCAGTGAGTGGTGTCCGTTAGTAACGTCACATGGCATTGGGAGCATTTTGGATGTGAATTGGACCGAGTCCGATCCAATCTTGGCTGTAGAGGATCCATTTCTCGATTAGTGCATGTCATCCTTGCACAGGATCCATGCTAATCTTCTAAATTTGGCTGAAGAAGATCCATGATCAATTGTCAAAGGCCAATCTTCTTTACTAATTCAAGTCAATCACCTTTAAACATAGCACTTCCCCTGTCCCTTTTGTGCCAACCCTGCATAGACACTTGATTACAAAGTGTCGAGTCTCTGATATTTCTAATGTCAAACCCTTCATTCTCTTTGCTTTTGCAAATGAACTTCCTAACATACATCATGCTAGCATCTAACTTCTCTCAACTCCCATGCCACAAGATTGTAGCCTGGATGGACACCAGCTTTCTAGAAACAGACTTGAGGTCCTGAATAAAGATTGAAGAGTAATAGTTGATGTACACCCTGGTGTGCAGCAAATCCAAGTCACACTGCATGCCGGCCTCTCATTGGGCCATGTGGCATTTTTCGACAGCAGGTGGAACACGGCCAACAGACCCATGTGATTTGTCAGCATTCCAGCTCCATCCGTCTGACTGAAAAATAGAACATCTGACTGAAAAATAGAGCACCAAGCTGAAAATAGAGCATCGAACTGAAAGATAGCGGTTCGAATGAAGCACATAGGTTTGAGTCGTTTGACTGCAAAATATGGGTTTGGATCAAGATATGTGCATATTCAAGTCCAAACCCATATCTTTCAGTCCAAACCTACATATTTCATTATCTCAGTCCAAACCTGTATATTTCATTCTAGCCCAATGAATTGGGCCCATTAACTAATCTAATCACCCTAATGACACTCAAACATAGGTAAATGACTCATTAACTTAGGTACATGACTCAAATAAAAGGAAAAATATAATGATATGACTCTCATAAAAAATAAGAAAATACATCATATGACTAAAAATAGATAACTAGACCATGCCAGATGCGTCCGAGGCAAGGAGACGGGCCATGAGTGTGGGCAAGGGTGGTGATGTCCCCATCACCTAGGCTCTGATACCACTTTAACTGTCACGTCCCTAGATTATGCAGCAAAACTAATCGGGAACGTGGATAGCTAGCTAGTACACCGCAAGCGAGCAATATAATCAGAGTGCTATCACATCCACATATAAGAATGAATGGACAATAATTGGACAAAAACTTTGGCTTTTATTGAATAATAATAAAAAATATAGAATGTTGACTCTTGACTCTTTGACTAACTAGACTCAATAAAATAGAAAATCACATAATTGACACTTGACTAGACTAGCTATGGCTTCGCTCCTTCTTTATTCACTTTCGGATCTATGACTTGCATAATCTGAATCTGACCCGCTAGAATGTCTTAAAAAGATTGAAAAAGTAAGGTATGTGCACACTTCCCCAGTATGTATCTTCATATCAACATGAAGGTAGTGTTTAAGTAATTAGCATTTTAGCGTTAGAGAGAAAATAAATACATAAGATAAGACATGCGAATAAAACCAAAGTTACACTGCCAATAACAAGGTATAGCTATGATGATATGAGATTTCATATAAATTGAGAGAATAATCAATCAAGAATGTATAGTGACCTTTCATGTAACAAGAATGTACTAGCAAGTATTAAGAATGTACTTTTCATAACCATGAAGGTCATGCACTAGAAAGTCATGTAATTCTAGAATGTATAAATTCATTTAGAGCCTCGTGATTTTCACCCGTCTATAAAAAAAGTACTCCCACCGCAATGCAGCGCCAGTATTCATCATACCCCATGGTTTATAGCATATTTTCGGCAATCAACCGAGGGGGCTAGTGTCGAGCCCTTGGACACAATCAGTGTCTGATCCGCATCTTCAAGTTATAAATCATGTTACCTTCACGAGAAATAATAAAGCAGGCCAATAATGTACAAGTTCAAACTATAACTTCATGATGATAAATATCAAGGTAAGAATGAACCAAATTGAAATCATGAGTTCAAGGAATGAGTTAATGGCAAGGTTGTGTCACAGAAGAAAATCGGGCAGCAGAACGGCATATTCCTTAATCTTCATAATTTATTTGATATCTTTGGAGTAGGATGTTAAGTTCTAGATATTCAATAGACCATCTAGGAACTTAGGAAAACCCAACCCTAAGGTCAAACCTCGGGTTAGACAAGAGCATGGTAAAGAGCGGTCATTACCAGACCGTTTACCAACTCAGGCGGTCTAGCTAGGGCCGCTAAGGTCGGTATGCGGTCTAGCAGGAACCGTTTAAGTCAGGGTCAAAGCTAGAACAAGAGGGCTTGACACAGAGATATATGCGGTCATGGTCTGACCATTTAACAATAGAAGCGGTCACGAGAGATCGTTAAATGGGCCTTAGCGGTCGTATGAGGACCATTTCTATCCAGAACTCAGGAAAACACCGGTAAGTGTAAGTACTTTCTAGACAATTGGGCTTTGAGGGTACAACCAGCTCGGCGTCCTAGTGAGAATCCCAAGCTTACGGAGACTTACGGAGGTCTTGAAACAAGATCACCTAGTCCGGTAGAAAGAATATCTAACGGAGAGGATTACAAGTCCAAGATGGTGTGCTTAAGTGTAAAGTGTAACTAATGACAATATATCGGGATATGTGCCATGTACTTAAGAAAATGACTCTAGAGATGAGAGTGTAATAGTAGGGACCCAGGAGGAGAGGAGAAGATGATAGAAATATGATCGGGTGATGGAAGATACACTACCCAAGGGTAGGAACTGAGCAAGGGAAATGATGAATGAAAGGAAGAAGAAGAAGGTGGAGTGGACCCCCGAATGCACAGTTGATGGCCTCTGAACTTGCGCCGCCGCCTCTTCTTAGCAGAAATCTCCTTGAAATGAACTCGCCTGACATGGACTTGAGCCTTCGAGCTTCTTGATCTACCGTGTCTTCTCAGATAACCGGCCCACCTGGCAGATGGCCTAACCCGATTATGAATATGCAGCTTTATCGGGACGGTTGCCCCTAGACACGCAGTGCTAACCATAGGAGGACATTCATGGATAACTAAGTCCTTGGGATAAACATCAAAAAATTGTGGAGATTTGTTACTCGATACTAACAGCATAAGGTTCGGCATCTTCACTCGGCAATCGGGCATGAAGCATAACTCTCTTACCAAAAGAGCAGGACAAAACTGAGGGAGAGTAATGCATGATGTTGACGTGGTCGATTTACCAATAAACCAAGGGAGATTACGTAACAAGTGTAAAATGTCCTTGGAAAATCTTGAAAATACGGCCACTTGCCCCTTGAATAGAGAATCCAGCAGGCTCTTGGTGGCCGTATGGGTTAGCACAATCTGAGTAGAGAACCCCTCTCGGCTAGTGAACTGAATAGCAATAGAGCGAGTAGTGATAGTAGCATCAGTAGTGAATCTTCTGGTGAGCAAAGAGATTACCACCGGTCTCACTCTTGAAGAAATTGTCACTAGTGCAAGGGAACTCTTCTTAGCAACCGTCTTTGAAAGTGTAAGCTTATCATCCCCAAAATAGCCAGGGACTAGGACTCGAACCGGCATACAGCAAATGGAGTCTTGAATCTTGAAACACACGACCGGCACCGAATTATCCTTATCCGACTCATCATCTCTCTGGGGGGCAGACCCGAGGGGCACCAGAGGTAGTGCGCGCCCACTCCATGGGGTGGAAGTGGATGGAGAAAGTGGTGGAGAAGGGTTGAAAGACGTGGGTGAGGGTGTAGGAGGTGTAGAGGTCTTAGGTGGTGGAGGGATAGCGATGATGATAGGCTCGGGTGGAGACAAAGGCAAAGGTGGAAGCGTAGGAGGGGGTAAAGGTGAAGGTGGAGGTGTAACCTGCTCAGGCTGGGGTAAAGGTGAAGGTGGAGGTGTAACCTGCTCAGGCTTGGGCGACGATGGTGAAGGAGATGGCAAAGGCGGTGGAGATGGTGGAAGTAATAAAATAGGGGTCTTTGGGAGAGGCGCTGGTGAAGACGATGGTGATGGCGGTAGGGGTAGTGGAGATGGTGGTGCGGGCAATGAAGGTAATGGAAGTGAAGATGGTAAAGGTGGTGGTGAGGCAGAGGAAATGACAGGTCGTGGCGCCCACCTTCGACATATCGACATAACACGTCGAGCAACGTCGGGAGTAGAACCAGTGGTGGAAATGGAGGGGGAAGGAAAAATAGCACTAGCCTGAGTAGAGGCTTGGGTTGGTGGAGGTTGTGGAGATTGGGCAGTAGATAGTGAAGGTGAGGGGGTAGGTGGAGATGGAGAGGGTGATGAGGTAGGCAACGAGGTGGACAAAAGCATAGGGGAGGGAACAGGTGATGGGGTAGGTGGCGGAGCGGGTGCAATGCCAGATAGAGAACCACAGGGGTGCCCCTGGCCTTGTAACGGAGACGGCTGCCTGGGTGACACTTCTTGCTGCTGCTGCTACTTGCTGCGGAGATTTAAAATAACTTCATCCATGGCAGCCCAATCAATCCTTTTCTGATCCTCCTGGACATAAACTGTAACACCCGTAGTTTAGTGGATCTTTAATGGTGTGGATCTAGGTTTTGTCCAGTGAATTTTGGCTATGTACTTATTTTTATCTTGATAAGCTTAAGTAAAAAAGAAAGAAAAATAATAAAATAATCATAATCATAATTAATTAAATAGTGCTTTATGTCCTAATTAACTATCCCACCCCCTATATTCTCGGATCTAGTTTCCTTGTATCATTAATCTCTATTATTTTTCTCTTATCACTTATCCCATCCAATTCTATCAAAAAAGTCCGGGAGAGCATTACCGAGCAGAGGCATAACCCAAGCCATCTCCAGACCTCCACTCCCTGCACCGCCATCCCTCCGCCTGCTCACTCGCACCGGACACCTCCACCACTGTCACGACTGACCACCCCTTCCCTTCATCCAGCTTCTCCCCCTTCATGCCGCTATCGCCTACGCCGGACACGACCCAGCTCTACAACGTGTGCACACCCACTGGCCTCCACCACTGAACCCCCCACAGTCGCACCCCCTCATTCTTCCCTGCCACGACGCCGCGAAGCCTTCCCTGCCACAACGCCTCCTTGTCGTCGACACCGCTCCACCACTCCATCTCCACCTGCAGTCGGACAACTCCCCACAGTCGCCCACACCGGCCAGCGTTGTCCACCACCGCAAGGCCACTGCACCGCCATCCCTCCAACATCACCACCCTGCTGGCACCTCCTCACTTCGCCGACGACCTCCGCACCATCGCCAACCCCGCCTCTCCTCTCTCCCTGCCAACCACCTACCCCGCCGGCTAACCACCTGCACCGCCAGCCGCGCTTGCCGTCGTCCACCGTCGACGACCCATCTCCCTTCACGCCGCTGTCACGCCCACGACCGCCATCGAGCTCCCCTACGAACACCCCTGCAAACACCACTGCCACCCCCACCGTCGCCGGCCGCCTCCCTCTCTCCACTCCCCTCTCCACTTCACCACCCGCGGCATCCCTCTCCCCCTCTCACTTCACCTAGTTACCCACCGTGGAGCCCCACCCCTCACACCGTCGAGCCCCTCCTCGCCTGGCCGCGCCAAACTCCCGCTGCTCTCACCACCCCTATGCCATCTGCCCATCCGACCGGCCACCATCTCCACCTCTGATCACTGCGAACAAGCCTCCCTCTGCAACCTCTCCCGCGATCTCTCTCTAGTCTCATCTTCTCTCTCTTCCTCTCTCTCTCTCTCCCATGCCCACACAGCACACACGTAGATTCCCCCTCCTACGATTTCTCTCCCTTTCTCACTCTCTCTCTCTTGTCGATCCCTCTCTCTCTCCCTCTCATTGCCAAACGCTCTCTCTCTCTTTCTCTCTTTTGTTTCTCTCTCTCTCTCTCCCTCTTTCTCTCTGTCTGTCTCTCTCTCTCCTCTTCTCACCCGCTCTCTCTCCCTCTCTAATATTTTATTTTATTTTATTTATTTCTCTCCTTTTACCATATATGTATATATTTAAACATATTTAATAAATATCCCCCTACATATATATTAATATATATATATGTACATACACAGTTAGATATATATTTCTCTATATACTAATATGTACATATATAATCAATTGCTCTCAAATTTGTGAAAAAAAAAGGGTCTTATTTGCTCGCGCCGTGCTCGCATTGCTTCAGCGTCTCTCGAAGTCACCATCGACTTCTGAATAAGTTTTCTCATCCCTTGAAATCTTGTAGCATTTTTAGTTTGTTATTTATGTTATTACCCTTTCATCTCATGGATTGTTATTACATCATTTGATTTAGTTCTGTGTTTGTTCTTTTTTCAAGGGTAACTAGTTTGAAAAGCCCTCTTCTTTGACCTGTCAAAAGAAGAGGAAGAGGGAGTCCACGTCATCCCTGTCTGAGGTGAAGCAATCATTCAATTCGGGGCCCTTAGCCCCTGGCGATCACAACATCGAACGCGCGCTTCTTAGTAATTTTTCTTTTATGTTACTGCTAGGGTTTTATAGGGGCACTAGCACCCCTATTCAAGGGTGGGAGCCCCCGGGCCTTTTTGTGTCAACACCTGCGCCGCTACCATTGCCATGCTACTGATGCTGCTACTACACATCGCTACTGGCACTACTGCTACGTTGCCACTGTTCCCGCCATTCCCGCCACTGTTGTTGCTCGTGCTACTGCTTCATGTGGTCGCCACACCACAAAAGGACGCGACGGGGCATGGGCATAGGGCGAGGGGCTTTCTTGCTGGCGTGTGCTCTGCTGGCCACGCAAACGGATGGATGTTCGCTACCACCGGCGTGGCTTTGAGCATTGAATGTTCGCGTGAGAGGGAGATGAACAGTACAATGACCGGGGGACACGGGATGAGAGGGACAGACACACGGTTACAGTGCCATGGGAATCTCCTTCTATTATCGTTTTAAAAAAATATCCCCTTCTGTTCTTCTTACCCCCTCATTCTTGTATTTGTGCATATACCCCCCCTGTGCTCTTTTCCTTGGTATTTGGCTAAGCCCAATCAAAATTGGCCCATTCACTTGGGCCCCTTCTCTTCTCTTCTTTTTTTTATTTTAATTTGTATTTGGTTCAACCCAATCCCCACCCTTTTTTTTAAGCGCCAACAACTGCTTAGACATTATCTCTAGTGTCCTTGCATATTGCTGCTCCAATATGCATGCCATTCGATGCCAACATGTGTGGTCTGTTTATGTTAAAAAGGGGGACCCAACAATTGGCACGTAACAAAATAGGGGACCCAACAATACTCAGACTGCATCTTCCATTCAAGCCTATTGCTGAATTGTATGGTCTGTTTATTCCATGGAAGGGACCCAACAAGCTGGTTCTTCCCTTTCACATCACTGTTGAATGCACATCTGGCTATCTGCTTGCCTGCTTGTGTTTGGCATTTAAATTTTAATCACACCATGCAACTCCATGTGCTTATAATTGGCTATTTGTAGTTGCCTTTAATCTAAGCCCTTTTACTGATGGCAAAGGGGGAGAGATGCTTTGATGAGTCTATTTTATGATCACATTTCTTTTGAGAAGTGACTCATAATGACTCATAGTTATCATCATCAAAAAGGGGAAGAACATTGTGTATATTATGTTTTGATGATGTTTGACTATGGCTCATTGATAAGTCTAATATGCATTTAACGATGTCAACATGCATGAAGCTTAGGTCAAAGTCAGCACATGGTGTTATATGATATGGTCCATTGAAGTTGAGCAATGTGAAGATAGAAGATAGGCTATGAGGTTTGATATGATGCAATGGCCTCATGGGATCCGCACTACTGCATGCATCAGCATCAACCAAATGCCACAAGCCAGCAACAACAAGATCAGCAGTAGCAGAAATGAGATGCAAATAAGGAAGCTTTGGATGCCCTCAAACAAAGGATCAAAGGGCTCTCCTCATATTGAAATGAAGCTAAAAATGATTGGGTAGAGCATCAAGGGTAAAAGAGTTTTGAATCAAGAATGAAATTTCAATTTGATCTAAGTTGCGTCGACCTCATGGCCCCACTACGTCGAACTCATGACCGCATTTCCAGCATGGGAAATGAGAGTGTCGACCCTTGGTGTCGACACCTTTTTGTGAGTGTTCTGCCGTGCCCTGATGCGCCGACCTCTCCAATAGGATGCATCTACCTCATCAAGCTGCAGCGGCTATCAGATAGTAGCCCACCGTTGGATGCGTCGACCCCAGTCCCTCAGGGCATTGATGTAAGGGCTCTCACAGAAAGCATTGTAAACACTGTTCACAAAGGATGCGTCGACGCATCACCTATCCAATGTCGACGCCATCAAGGCCAGCTCGTCAGCAACTCAAAGAAGTTGTGAAGCTGTGTCGACGCGATGGGTTGCTGCGTCTTAAACACTACTTCCTTGCCCACCCAGTTAGGTTGATCTCTAGAATGGACCCGATCCGCTATCTCCTAGAAAAGCCTGTCCTTTCTAATAGGTTAGCTAGCTTGCAGATTTTCCTCTCTCAGTTTGATATCACATTCATCATTCAGAAGGCAGTCAAGGGACATGCCATCACTGAGCATATCGCCCATCTTCTTATCCCCTGCACTAACTCCATTCAGGATGAATTCCTAGATGAGCATCTCTCTATCCTTACCCACCATCCCTTCTAGTCTCTGCACTTTGATGGTGCGCTCAATTCCCAAGGCCGAGAGATAGGTGCCGTTCTCCTCACTCCAGAAGGGGTGACGATACCTCTTACTTATCAACTCTGTTTTCCTGTTACTAATAACATTGCTGAGTATGAAGCTCTCCTAGCTAGATTGGAGCACGCCTACCTCCTAGGCACGCGATATTTTAACATTGTGGGAGATTCTCAACTTGTTTTGTAGCAAGTTCTATCCACTTACCGCACTCGTAACCCGAAGCTCAAGCCATATCAAGATTTGGCCATTCTCTTGGCTAGGCAATTCCATAAATTGATCTACATTCACACTCCTCGATCTCAGAATATCCTTGCCGATGCGCTAGCGTCACTCGCTTCCTCCTTATCTTTTCCTCTCAGTCGGAGCACTGAGACTATCGTCATCCAGAGACTGGACGCCCCCTCTCTTTAGGATCCTTGGTATGACAACCTTATGAAAACTGTAGAGGCGAGGGCTGAGAAGAAGGATTTGAAGGAAGTATCTTTAACAGAATTAGAAGAGATCCTGGAAGAAGAAGAATTGCCCTGGTATCATGAGATCGAGCTGTATTGCAAGGATGGATCATACCCAGAAGGGGCAAGCGCTGAGCAACGTAAGACTATTAGAAGAGCCGCCTCAAAGTACACTATCATCGCTGGAGAATTATACAGGTGTGCTCTCAACGGGATGCTCATGAGATGTCTAGACGATGATGAAACTTGGAAGGTAGTCGAAGTCGCTCATTCAAGTGAGTGTAGAGGTCATGTCAATGGCCAAGCGTTAACGAAGAAGATCCTTAGGTAGAGTTATTATTGGCCCACTCTAGAGGAAGATTGCTCCATCTATGTATGGAGGTGTCTTAAGTGTGAACTCCGTGCTAACAAAATCCATGCTCCTGCTTCATCCCTTCATCCTCTTTCTACTCCTTGGTCATTCTCCATGTGGGCTTTTGACATTGTCAGCCCACTTGGTGATCCCAATTCTCAGACAAAACAAAAATCTTTCATCCTTACCACCACTGAGTACTTCACCAAGTGGGATGAAGCCGAAGCATATGCCGAGATTAAAGCTACTACGGTGTGGCGCTTCATCATGAGGAACATTATTTCGCGGTTCGGAGTGCCAAGCAGCATTGGCACCGACAACGGACCCCAGTTCGTCTCTCAAGAGCTTCAGGATCTGTGTAAGAAGTTTAATATTTCATTGCATCATTTATCTCCATATTATCTTCAAGGTAACAGCCAAGTGAAAGCCACTAATAAAACCCTTCTTAGAATCATAATGAAAACATGCGAATCTCACAAATTCTCTGATTGGCCGGAAAGATTAGTAGAAGCTCTATGGGCTTACCACACCTCTGTCCGTACTCCCATGGGGTAAACCCCCTATGCTCTTACTTATGGGATGGAGGCAGTACTCCCATACGAGATTTTGATCCCTTCCCTGAGAGTACAGCTCAATGAGGAACTTAATCTCGATGAACGTCGAGCGGCATTGCTCGTCCAGCTGGAGCTCTTAAATGAGAAGAGGCTGAACACGGCCGATCACGTGTCTACTTATCAAAAGAGAGTTTCACATTATTTTCAAAAGAAGGTAATCGAACGTAAATTTCAAGATTTACAGAAGCTCCCACGACCAGCTCGAAGAGGTTTCCAGTGCAACCTTCGGAGGAGAGAAACCTTGTCAAGTCTTATTCACGTCCCAGGAAGAAGGAGGCCATTCGCCCACCGGAGCACCCTGTTCTGGGCATTTTTCCCAGCTCGCGCTGACAGCACCTGCCAGAACCAAGTCTGATACCCTCTCACTTTTCTACCCTCAGCGCTCTACTCTGACCTCTTCTGGGGGTCCCATTAGTTTTTGGGTGAAGAAGAGTCTCCCATGATCGCGTCGACACCAGCCCCACCCTCATTAGAGTTTGAAAGAGCCCGGGGTGTCCCTTTGTTCACGAGATTTTGATTCTGGGCCAAATAGGGCGCGCTAGATCTATTTGGTTCCCAGAATTGCCATGCCTCCCCGCCTGCTCCGATCGGCCCCCAAATTCTACGACGCCTTCCAGGACCAGTCCAGAGCATTTTGGTGCTGGCCCCGCCATCATCAGCGACCGAAAGAGACTGTGACTGCACCGACTTCGATCCCCTGTCTGATTGAACCAGATCAAACAGATCTGGCACAGAATTGGAAGCTGGCTTTGCAGTGCCCCCTCCCAAACTCCAGATGGTACCCAAATTCTCCTACCAGTAGCCACCTCATCTCGGGACAATTTGGGTCCAGCCCCGCCTTCTGCAGCACCCGAAGGTGAGCGTGGTGATTCCACACTTGGCTTGCTGTTCCTGTAGAACCGACTATGGTGCAGAACTGAGTCCCGCTTGATTTCCCACCCCGCTTGGCTGGCTTACAGCCTCTCCCTACGTGGAGGTAGTGTTTGATATAATTAATCATTCCCCACCCCATGTCCACCCCACCTGCGAGAGGAGTAGTTCTATAATTAAGCTATTTTAGGTTAAAGGCACAGCGTACGGGGAGCAAACCCATGCTTCCCCACTCACCCTCATCTTCGAACGGCGGCCGATTTCTTCAAACCGTCCAGGTAAAGCTCTCAGCCCTCGCTCCCTTTTGGTTCTTATTCTTCAATATTCATCACTGGTCTGTCGATAAGTGAGAGAGCACCCGGTCCCGAGGCTCCACTACCGTTGAGCGTCCGCTGTGGGTGTGAGTGAGTGATCCCGTGCCCTTCGGCACTTGGCCCGCCCATTGAATCGGGCACCCGTACCCAAGGGGAGATCGATCTAAGCCTTGTTGGCCCTCCACCATCAAGGGTCTAGCCCCACATCCTCGACTCTGTATCCCCAAGTCACCCCGAGTTGAGTGTGTGTGTCGAGTGAGCGTCCGCCAATGTTATTCTCTTGTTCTTGCGATTGTACTTTCGGTTGTAGGTCCAAAGGGCATCGGTCTAGTGGTTGCCACCCCAAAGGTGGTGTCACATCAAATTAGTATCAGAGCAAGTTTTAGACTTGTCTCTACTGAGTCTAGTCTTAGGGCGCATTACATTTATCACCTGTGCATCACCACCTCCTTATGGCTACCTCATACCTAGCATATTCATCACTCTTAGACCCATTAGAGGCCTTTGTGTTTGACATATCCTGCCCTAGTACATACCTAGAGTAGGAGAGCTCCATAGATAAACACTTTGAGAGGTTCACCATGCCTGGGTCTATGCAAGTCAATTTTGCCAGGAGCATGCTCTTGCGCCAAGCTGGGGATGAGTGGCAGCACATTGTAGGTTTAAGAGAAGTTAGAAGGCAAGAGCCCATCAACTCTTAGGATGAAGGCTGAGCTTAGAAAGGTCTATGCACCCTGCCCTCCCCCTCCTACCTTGTAAAACGTAGTCTAAGGAGCACTACAACTCCTCCCTCCATACCCGGTCAACCTAGGACCCCCCTCAGAGCCTGATTTCCATCGCTCCCAACCTTTCCAACCCTTACCACCACCATCTCTACCGAAACCCCTTAATCGTAGTATGTCCCTACGTGAAAGTTCTATCCTTGAGATTCTATTCCACAAGATCTACCTTATATTCTTACAATGTTTATTCCTTTGGAATTCTATATTGGCTATAACTTTAGTGGATGTCGAAAATATATGACTCAATGCTTGCACATATAGGGCCCGATCTGGTCCTAAGGGGAGCACCCGAAAGTACTTGTGCCCATGGGAGCTATTGTTGATCGCGGTGTGACATTGCACCGAAGTACTCATCGTTCTAGATAAATGACATTCTACAATCTTGTACTTGACTTGACATGACTTGTGGGGCCCGAAACAGGTATTTACTTGCTTGATAGCGTGATAGCCAATTCACTTGACAGGACTCGATATGTTTACATGCTTGATCATCTTGATATAGTTTACATGAAATCTTAAAATTCTTGCTAGTTCATTCAAATTATCTCTTTACAATACTCTCTCTCTATTGTCATTACTGCGAACATGTATAGCTATACTTGCATTCATGCAACATGTAATTTACTTAAAGCAAGCTAGCACTTAAGATATAATTCCAACTGAGCGTTAGCTTATCTAGTGTTTTCCCTATTTTTCATGTAATTCTGATGACGAAGATCATTTGGATGAGGATGGCCATGAGAGAAGAGCTTAGAGCCATTCCAATCGTCAAAATGTTATCTAATCCTATCTTTTCTAATTTCTTGAGTCAACCATTGTAACTTTCTTTTTATTGAGTCTTAGTTCTCTCATGAAGAGTTTTGTAATAGAAGTACTTTAGAGTTTATGATGAATAAAGGATTTGGTTTATCTCTACTTGTGTACGCTCTGTCTTCGTGTCGAATACACTTACGCTCTGATTGACATGATTGAATATAACTCGTCACGCATGTCCGGGTTCCTTCCGCACTCGGGGCGTGACAGCAAGAGTCGACTCCTTGAGTCGACTCTTGGTGCTCTAGAGTCTGTTGTTCACACAGATAGAATGCTCTCTGAAAAGTGTTGGCTCTAAGAGTCGACACTTACAGGCCAGAGCTTGATCTTTTGCTATTGCCAAAACTCTCGCCAAAGAGAGTCGACTCTGAGAGTCGACACTCTTGACCTGGGTGGCCTATTTTTGCTGAAACAGAACACTTTGCAAAAAGTGTTGACTCTGAGAGTCGACACTTTCTGCCGTGTGTTTTTTTTTTTTGTACTTTGGCATAACACCCATGAACAAGACTCGACACTTGTCCCGGGCGTCCTGATCGGGTTTGCCAGTTCTGGTTTCGAAACTGCCATTTCTTAATCCGATTGGCTTGCCCTTTTACCGCATTACTCCTAGGGTTTCTACCATCGATTGGGTGTGGTTTTAGGAGGTTTTCGCAGGGGTATACATGTCTTTTTGCAACATCTTTGTTTGGGTATGAGATAGCCGCGATTTTCAGATCGTGATTCATTCTTTTGGGGCTAATAGGCTTATTCTTCTTGTAGGAGAAGGCAAGGGCATCGCATCTACTGGAGGAGGAAGAAGAAGTCACTAAGGACTACATCTCACGACCCCGAGCTTAGATCCGGAGGTGAGCCGATGTTGCTCTCCACCGGTTGCTTGTTTTGGCGCATTTCTACAAGGAGCCAGCCCACTTCCCCTCATGATTTACTTGTTCTAATGCACCCTTCCATAACATCTCAGAGCTGTGTTAAAGATTAAAGGGAAATCTTGTTATCTTGTTTTCTCATTTCCATTTGAGCATAGCTTATTATCTTTGGACTGGGCATTGTATTTCAATATTCTATTTCTTTCATAGATGATTTCAGAGCATTATCTCCGTTGGCATGATCTCTCGTCGTCGTGCGAGAACACGCATGTGTGTGGGGCCGTTGAGCCGGTGTGTGGTTGTTCACTGCCGTTGTGCAGTGGAATTCCTTCTCTGTGGGGATGTGAAAGATAACCCTCTTCCTTCGAGAATCCATTAGAGCGTAATGCTCTTCTAACCAATCCAGCCCTAAGATAACATCAAAGTCTTGCATAGGTAAACAGTAAAAACAACTGGGGCAGAGTTCTTCCTTCTATATTAACTGACAGTGAGGGTATATGTCTCTTGGTATACACCGCACCTGCGAGTGTGTGTACTAATAGGGGAACGTCTAGGTCTAATGACTCAATTCTGAGTTCTTCATGTAACTGACTAGCAAACCTCTCAGAAATGAAACTCTCTGTTGCACCAGTGTCAAATAATACTCTAGCATGAATACTGTTGATAGAGATAGTAACTTCTGTGAGATCCTCTGCCTGCTCAACATCCTCTCTGGCTAGTGCAAATACCCGAGCTGGTGCCCGGGGTCTCCCTGCGGGTCGTGCTTCTGCTGGTCTGGCCGCTACTGGAGCCGCTGCTACTGTTATTGGCCGAGCTGCTATAGGTTGCATCATCGTCGGATAGTCTCGCATCATGTGGCCCTTTTCGCCACAACGAAGACACCTGCCAGTGGCGATCCAACATAGTTCCCTGCCATGTCGCTTTCCGTAGTGCTTACATTCTGGCTTGTCGTAGCCCCTTGCCGGTGGTGCGGTCTTTCCTGTCATGAATGACTGTGACAGATTCTTCATCACCTTTTTACCTTTGTCATACCGGTGAAATGGTGTTGGGTGTCTCTTTATTGAAGTCCTCTTCTCCTCTTGATATAATTCCATGTCGCTCTCTTGACGGCATGCCACGCCACGAGCTGCCTCCATCGTAGTAAGATTCAGTGCAACTAGGCGGGTCCGAAGCGACGGTCATAGTCCCACCACAATTTTCTTCACCTTCCTTCTTTCATCTGTAGCTATGTGCGGTGCATATTTTGACAACTCCACAAACTTAGCCTCATACTCGAGCACGATCATCGACCCTTGAGTTAGGGCCAGAAAATCTTGCTCTAACTTGTCTTGCACATGCTCCAGTATGTACTTTGCCGTGAATAGCTCTCGGAATTCTTCCCAAGTAATATCATGCTCTGGCTTATTCGGTTGATTCCTCAGTACAGACGCCCACCATACGTCCGCCCTCTCCTGTAGCATGTACGCCTCCAAACTTGTCTTATCGTCATCTGCACATCGGATGACCTGGAAGATCTTCTCTATCTCACGGAGCCAATTTTCAGCCATGATTTACTGACTCTCCCCCTTAAAAGAGGGTGGCGCCATCCGTCAAAATCTCTCCATCATAGTCACCCCTCCAGAAACTTGCTCCTAGGGTGAAGCCACTTGGGTGTGGAGTTGCGCCTGAAGGGCCGCCTGAGTCTGAGCCTGGGTTTGCATAGCTTGAACCAGGCCTTGCATGAACATCCCATAATCCACCAAAGGTGGTGGAGGTGGAGATGGGGGTCCTCTCGGCTCCTCCTGAGCATTGTCATTCTGAACTGCACGACGACCTCCTCCCGCCAGAGTCTGCTAATACAATTATACGGTTAAGTTTTTATCATAACTACCTACTAGTTCAAGTGTTTTAAAATGTGGAGTAAGCTGATGACCATTTATATAAATTCTCAACCGTGGGTGCTCTGATACCACTATCTGTAACGCCCCGACTTGTATACCTGATCCAGTCGTAAAGACTCACGTCGGATCCCGATCGGAACGTTACAGTGGGACAACCCAAACAGTACAATCACGGTAGAGAATTTTCACATAAATATTGAGATATTATTGTAGCGAAAATAAAATTGTTCAAATCATCAGCTTACATTCAAATGTGTTCATCCACATAAATCAAAAGGTAACAATTTAACAAGTCTTTTATTACATAACCAAAATTTCACCCACATTTTTTTTCTCACACATTTTTTTGAGAGTCTATATTTATTCTGAGACCAGAGCTGGTTTCACGTCTAAGTCTTCGATCATACCCCGTGCCACCTTTTCCTAATAACTTGTATTTTGTAATATGTAAACGGGCAATGATATGAGCCCGCAGCCTCCCTTCCCCGTGTAATTTCTATTTCCTATAGCATTTGCTCTCTACCTTCTCCTGCAGTCCCAATGTTATAATGTAAGATGATCGATCTTTGGGCGACAACGTCGGGCCATGATTGAGCATGTAATGCATTGGCCATTCTTTGGCAATATGATAACCTACGGGTCTGAATTGTTTATCTGCGATGATTCATCTTCCCTTAGTCTCCAGCATTTCCCTTCCTGTCTATTGTGCTTTTCCCTTCCACCGTCTATGCACTACTGCTAGGATTTGTGTTTTATCGTAGAACGTGCCCTGGGTCACCAAAGAGCTATATTAACCTTTTCCCCCTCCCCGGGGTCCCTACGATGAATCAACCATACCTGGGTTATTTCGTGTGTTTGATGCATCTTCCCCTTCTCATCAGAGATTTACACCTTCCCGTTAACTCATGGAACGTGCTTCGTCGTTGCCCCTCCACTCATAGCCATGAGTCGGACGGGGTATGATCGTTCCCACAACGAGGATGCCATCTCCTTAACCCAATTTAATAAGGGTGGTGGTCATCCAGCCGCATTCTGTTGTTTAAGTGTTTGACCATTTATCTTAGAAAACTACATCTATATGCCTCCCCTGACTGTGAGCCCCTGTGGCCTATCACACTTAGCCTATGTGTCTACATGGCTAGCCCCAAATAGTGAAAACTTAATCTTCTATATGCCCAGCTTACCATTGATTTCCTGATGATGGTTGAATAATTGGCTCTCATGTTTTCTCCACCCTGAGAGGGTAAGATGGGAGTCCATCAACATGACTCGCTGCCCCCTTTTGTCTGGGTAATATGAAAATGTTTCCATAATTGCTATGTTTCTTACTGAAGTGAGTATTAATTCAGCCAGGGAGGGGGAACATTCCCCATCAAATGAGTCTACTGACCCATTCTAGCGAACTGCTCAAATACCGTAAGGACTCGTTCTCCTATAACGTGGAGCCCAATGGGCCATTAAGAGTGAACATAAATGGATCCTTTAAACCAATAGGAAATTAAACCCATACCCTTGTCTGGGATTGTGGTAGCTCGTGGGTCCAAGGAACCCCTCGTAGACTAGCCCTCGGAGTCTCCATCCCGTTTGAGTTGTCCGATTAAACTTGTGTTGATGACCCATGGATCATCGGAACCCTTCGTAGGCTAGATCTCAGGGTTTCTGTCCATTTGGGTTCGCCAGTCATCATGTTTGGCTTCCCGGCAATTAGGAGATTACCCCGGGAACCCCAAGGGCGAGCCTCCACTTTTTCCCCGTGACCCTTCAAAATATGGAAAAATGCTGTCGAATTTTACCCTCGATTCACAGACTTGTGTGATCATTTTACTGATGCTAATAGGCAATTAAGTTGACTATGATGGTTAACACACATAAGACAATTCTGTTAACAATCACTTGGCGTAGTGCCTGTGGGCCCGCCTCGAACTGGGACAAAATTGTGCTTGAGTATGAACCTCACACAGAATTGAACTGATTAACTTCTGCCCTAATGGACATGATGTTTAACAAGTTTGAATGAGTTACGAAGTTCTAATAAAACAGTGCCATGAGTTGGTTTGGGACTTAAACAAATGGAACTCTACAAGGAATCCTCCTCCTAAACCGGCGCGGGCTAATCTAGCGCCCAAACTGTCGCGCTAGATTTGTCCCCCTTTCATATTTCAAAATTTTTTCATCCGTCTGAAATGGCGTGAGCCCTGCTCCCTTCGGCTCTTTGCAGCCCGCTCCCTTCGGCCCAATGGTGACATCTAGTGGCGGAGGTAGGGTAATGACTAGCTCAGGTGTAGGTGAAGGCGAAGATGGAGCTTGCTTAGGCTGGTGTGATGAGAGAGATGGAGGAGAACACAAAGGGAGTAGAGATGGAGATGGTGAATATGAAGGCGGTGAAGATGGTGGAGATGGTGATGATGGTAGAGATGATGGGGGCAATGGTGACATTGTTGGGGATGGAGAGGGAAAAAGAAAGTGATGGTGATGGAAAAGGTGGAGAGGGCAATGAGGATAGCAGAGATGGCGTTGGGGATGGAGAGTGAATAAGAAAGTGATGGTGATGGAAAAGATGGAGAGGGCAATGAGGAGGTGATGGTGATGAAGAAGGTGAAGAGTAGGGTCATGGGGCCCACCGTCGATGCATCGACATGACATGCCGCATGGCATTAGGAGTGCTAGTGGATGAAATGGAGGAAGTGGAGGTACCAGCCTGAGCAGAGGCTTGGGCTTGCGGAGATGATGAAGATTGCATAGGAGGTAGGGTAGGTGATAGGCTAGGTAAGGGAATGGGTGATGGAGTAGGTGATGAGATGGATGATGGACTAGGTCGTGGAGAAGGTAAAGGGATATATGGTGAAGTAGGTGACGGAGTGGGTTCAATGCTAGATGAGGAATCACAGGGGTGCCCCTGGTCTTGTAGTGGAGACGGTTGTCTGGGTGGCACTTGCTGCTACTGCTTGCTACGTAGATATAGAATGACCTTGTGAATTGCAGGCCATTCGATCCTCTTCTTATCCTCCAAGCCATAAACATAGTGTTGAAACTCGGGGTAATCCTTGGCCAAGTGCCCTTGCTGACGATGATAATAACAAAACGAAAGCAAATTCCCGACCGTGGGTCGGCAAGGCGCAATTGGAGGGAGCTGCAATACATGGGTGGCCATCAAAGTCCTGAAGATATCTGAAAAAGACTCCGACAATGGAGAATGAAGAGTCCGCTTCGGGCAGGGTGGATGCTGAGGGGTATGAGATGAAAGAGAAGGTTGTGGAGAGGGAAGCGAGGGTTGCACAGGCAATAGCATGTGGCGGCTAGCAGAGGGATTAGGCGAAGACACATGGTCAGTGGGAGGAGGGGTATGTAGTGGACAACATCCACTTGCTCGGGGTGTGATGTTCGCTTGACCAAAGGTGGAGACATAGGCGGAGACACATGTAAGGATGGAGAAGCAGAAGGATGACTCGTGGGAGGTTGATATGTAGAGGCATATGGACTCACAGGGGGATATGTGGTAGAAGGCTGACTCATGGGGGGTTGATATATAGAAGGCTAACTCATGGAGGGTGCAAAAGGGGTATTGGTAGGTGGCAAGGTGTAAGTGGGTGTGGAATGTGGAGAAGACTCGGGATCAAGGGAATTGCGAAGTTGTTGGCGAACGAAGTGGGTTTGACTATATAATTGTTGCCCGAAAGTTATATCATTCAAAGCTAAGATGAACCGATACTCAGGCATTGCATTGGATATTAGCATCTTAATCTACTCCTACTCTGCAATGTGTCCCGGGACTTGCGCGACAAGGTGACACCAGCGGTCGGCAAAGGTAGAGAAATCCTCGTCGAGCTTCATCTTCTCATGGGCCAGATCCACCATAGAATACTTGGGCCCAACCTAGTCCTGATACTGCTAAACAAATTTCTCTTGAACAACTTGAAAATCTACAACTTGTTCTTGTGGCAATGAAAAGAACTAATCCTAAGCCAGGCCTTCTAGTGACAAGCCAAACAGATAAGCCATCAAGCGTTGGTCATGTTGAAATTGGGCTGACTCATATACAAACTCCTTCAAGTGCACATAGGGGTCACCGGTAAAAGAACCAATCTTGAGCCAGGCCTTCTTGTGACAGGCCAAATAGATAAACCATCAGAACAATTTGCTCATATTCATATCTTCTCCATACCCTCCAATTTTTATGTGATTAGGTCAAGAGAATCAGGAGATAGAAGGATGGGAAGTTACTGGTTGGGCACAGAAAGTGTAAAAACTAGAGTCTACTTCCAGTCAGAAATCTGAAGTCTAGGGATTGAATCAAAGGTAGGTTATCTCATAAAAAGGCTAAATTAATGTGTTAGGAGTAAAAGCCCTCTGATTTCTCCTAGTTTCATGCATTGTACAAAGATAATTTCATGTTTTACTATCATTATGCACTTAGGTTAAGTTCTGCATGTTTAACCTTACCCTTAATCACAAAGATAAAGATCTTGCTTAAATTGTGCACCCTCATGCATCTCGATGTTTTATGTATTCATATCTAGTCTTGTTTACCCACTAGCATGCTTTCTTATGCATCTACTTGCCTTAGATTAGACTTGTTTTCTTCGGGTTTTACATTTCTCTACTACAGAGGGAGAAACGGTCTTCCTAAGATCGCCAGACTTCGCAAGCGGCCCTACGATAGACCGCTAGGTTTTGTAAATAGTACGCTTGAGACCTCTAGGTTTTTCTGAGTTCTATATTTATGTTAACCCGAAACTTAATGCAGAATTGTCATATTTATCATATGGTAAGCCAAGGTACTTAGGTATTATTCCTATTTTAACGCTGTATTCCTAGACTTGGTGATATTGTTGTTTTATCTAGTGGAAGAATATAGCTCTCGCAGGAGCAACTTAGCTTGGATCTGATCCAGAGGCCAACACCGATCTAATCTAATCTTCAAGATGCTATGGCTACTTCTTAATCACTTTTCTCTCAAACACTCTCTCTTTCTTTTTCTTCTGGAGCTTGCGCTTTCACTACTATGGCTCTCTCTGATTTAATTCTCTTCACTCTGCTCCTCTGCTCTGGTCTCTTCTGCTATCTTGCTCTATTCTACTCTCCTTCTCAGCTCATAAATTTTCTACTCTGATCATTCTCACCCCATGTTTCTGTATTCTCCATATATCTACTTCGAACTAGAGATCTCCCTTTTTTATATCAGCAAGCTAAATCTTGTTGTCCCCGCAAGATTCTAGTCCAGCGTGTGGATGGAACGCTCCTACCAAAGATTTTCTTAAAGGATCTTTGATCTGAGAGCCCACGTGTCAAGTAGAGGTGAGAGGCTTTCCATGTGGCAGATCCTTCTGCTAGACTATTCACCTCGAATCACGTGCCCATCATATGCTCCCTGGGCTCACGTGCCAGTGCTTTAAATCGACCTCACGTGATTGCCTGCCAAGTGTCACTGCTGTCACCTGAGCGTTGCTACTGTCTTCCCTGTGTTCACTCATATGCCAATTTTAGCTACAAGAGGATACTTCACTATGTTGACTTTATTCAGAGATTCAATCTTCAAAATCTTGGCTATATAAGGTTTCCAAGACAAACTGTCAATTCATCCACACTGCGATCTTAGAATACAGTTGTTGAAGTAATCAACCTTAGTTCTTGAATCCCTTCTAAATTCATTTGACTAGAGCAATCTTCAGTTGCTAAGTCCAAGAGTACTGCTGCTCAATCCATTTATCTTAGAGTCCCATTAGAGCTTGGATTGATTGCTTTAGCATGCTCTTGAATTTGGTTTCTGGAGTTCTTAAGTTGCTCTTGGTAACAACCTAATTAACTTTGAGGTTGATGCAATCAGACTCTGCTCACTAAAGCAATTCATCAAATAGTTCCTTTTCTTATTTGAATTTTAGCTCATCTGGGCATGGATCACTGAACATTGCTAATCCACCTTGTAATAAAGCATTTAGCTTCAGCTGACTGATTAGAGTATACTTGCATGTAGTTGTATGCTAATTCTTCACTGGGGACCTTCAATTTCTTCTACCGTGTTGACCGCTGGAACTGATAGGTCCGACCGCAAGAGGTCTGCCGACCCCCCCCCCCCTCGAGAGGGTCGGAATAAGCGGGAGCGGCGCGACGGAGTCCGCCACGATCGCCCAGAGAAGGAGAGGGGTAGCTACCGCCACTACACGCCCCTAACAGCCCCACCGGACCAGATATTAATGGAGATCCGTGAGGAGCCATTCCTCAAGTGACCTCCTCGGATGAAGTCCAACCAAAGCACGAGGAGCAAAAAGAAGTACTGCCTCTACCATCGCGACCATGGCCACAACACCACCGACTGCATCAACCTTAGGGACGCCATTGAGGACCTCGTCCGGAGGGGGCTCCTCGACAAGTTCCTCGCCAAGGCGGCGGAACGACGGCAGAAGACGCCCCCGTAAATTGACAACCGGCCCGACGAGAAAGAGATCATTATGATCTCCAGAGGACCGGCCGCCGGGGGGGATAGCGAGAGTAGGAGGAGGCAGTACGCGACGGTGGTCCGCGCCACGGGCCAAGGCGATGACGCTTCGCGCGGAGATTCCACCCCAGGCCGCCCAGGAGATCCCTAGAGGGTGTAGCTACGCCCCATTCTGACGCCTTGGTGGTCTCGGCCACCATTAATCAATGTACCGTACATCGCATTTTAGTAGATAACGGAAGTGGGCCTGATGTTATTGCCTTTGACTGCCTTGTCCTCATGGGTGTGAATATGTCTCGACTAACACCATTGAGCATACCATTGTATGGGTTCTCAGGAAGACGGTCTGCCCGGAAGGACGCATCTCGCTCCCAATCACGTTCGGGACCGCGCCAAAAGAGGTAACCTTCCTTGTCGACTTCACTGTTGTTTATGCGATGACAGGATGCAACGCCATCATAGGTTGAGGGATCCTCGGTACGCTCTGGGGGGTTCCCTCCTCTTGCCACCAAAAGCTTAAGTTCCCCCACCTGTCGGGGGGTAGGGGAAGTCCGGGGAGATCAAAGGGAGTCCCGAAGATGCTACCTCATCTCCTCGCGAGAACGACACCCTGAAGACGTGCGGCCAGAAAAGAAAGCCAAGACTCAAGATCCAGGCCCGAGCACGAGCGCCCCGGCCGAGGACTTATACCTCATTCAGGTGGGGGAAGACCCGGGTAGAACACTAAGGATCGGCGCGAACCTCTCCGAGCACGACAAACAAGCCTATACAAGGTTCCTCACTGTCAATCAGGACGTATTTGCTTGGTCCAAGGACGAACTCCCCAGAATCCTGCCAGAGGTTATCACACACCAACTAAGGTTGGATCCCACTTGTCGCTCGGTCCAGCAGTGCCGAAGGCGCTGCAACCCCGAGCGGCAAGCCATTATCAGAGAACAAGTGAACGGCAAACTATGCTCCGGGCTGCTACGGCCTACTCAATATCCAGACTGGGTAGCCAACGTAGTCCTGGTCCCCAAGAGTAACGGGAAGTGGCAGATGTGCGTCGACTGCACTGACCTCAACAAAGCTACTCCCAAGGATAGCTTCCCTATTCCACGGATCGACCAACTGGTCGACGCGACGGCTGGGCACGAGATGCTGAGCTTCTTAGATGCCTACTTCGGGTACCACCAGATTAGCATGCACAAATCCGATCAGGATAAGACCGCGTTCGTCACCGATCACGGCCTCTATTGCTACACCCGAATGCCGTTCGGGCTGAAGAATGCGGGGGCAACCTACCGACGCCTTGTCAACCACATGTTCGACTCGCAGATTGGCTGCAACATGGAGGTATACATCGATGACATGCTTGTCAAAAGTATCCACTTGGATGAGCTGGTGAAAACCTTCGCCACACTCCGAAGGTACAACATGAAACTAAACCCAGCCAATTGCACGTTCGGAGTACGGTCAGGAAAGTTCTTGGGCTTCCTCGTAACCAAAGACGTAAAATTGTAAACCTATTTACGTAAGGACATAAGTGTAAACTAAAGGACATAAATGTAAATAAAAGTACTTATGTCTGGAGTCGATTCCCATCACTAAGGCAATGGAATTTCTCTCGGGGGCAAAATCTTCACTCTAGTCGGTACCGTAAGGGCAGAGGAGATCTTGGGCAGTCAATCAAAAGTGTTTGAACTTATTCTGATGTAAATAAACACTAATTTCGGTCGGTGGATAAAAGTCCAACATACGAACCCTAAATCGTTTGATAAACTTAAAATACGAAATAAACAAATGTAAATAAACATGCTGATGATACCTGAAACCCTTAAATTTTAAATTATCCTCAACATGCCCAACATTATTTTTTACATGTTAAGCAGACTGGCACACCCGGTGCGACTTTTCCCGCCTTTCATTTTTCTGCCAAAAAAATCTTTAAATACCTTTGCGAAGGTCCTAATTTTCCTTGTTTGCCGTTTCAGGAGGGAGCAGGGAGGGTCCTAGCTTCGACACCAACTTTGAAGCAAAGTAGTCTGCTGAGACACAAATCCTCAATGGCATTCATGACGTATGGTCCTCTTTTGATTGCCACCCATGCCAGATTTGGCTATCTAGCAACCCCAATTACCCTTGGGGACTTACCAGCGGTGGTTGGTTCCCCCTTCTTCCTAGGGGTTTTCCCTGCCACATAAGAAGAATCGACCGCTCTGGCCGAGACTATTTTAGCTGGGGGCATCCAACCCCACCTTCCATAAGGTCGACTTTTCTCTGTCAACACAATTTCATGCAACACTACCCCCCTACTAAATGGGGGCGACGTCGGGCCTGCCAGAACAGGAAGCCCACAACGGGGATTTCTCACGCTAGCAAAACAGTCCTTGTCGTGACGACGAGCCAATACTCCCGTGGGACAACCATGTCCTGGCCGTCCTGGCCTCTAGTCGTTTTGCTCTCCTCCACAAGGTGCGCGAAGACAAGCTGGACTTCAAAAGGAAGTCCAAGACCGGGAATGTGGGCAACACAACTAAAGAGCACCCCCAGAAGATGAAGCAAATATGGTTCACTAAGCAAGAGACCCGCGCCATCAAGCGAGCTTGGGCAGCTAAGTCCGATCAACCTTCAGAATAGCAGCAAGCTCCTTCTTCGATGCCCCGGGGTGTCAAGCCCTCGCGCCCCATGAGGACAAAAGAGAAAGGGGGGTGTTTCGCAAGCCGAATTTTACTCAAGGCTCGGAGTCAGTCCAAGCAGAACAAATTACCCGTGTTGAGGCCTCAACAACATGTATCTCAGTCTTTGATAGGCTGGGGGCACCGCGCAAGCCGTGGGACAATTCTGACATGGTGGTCGGTCCCCAGGTTAATGCGTGACAAAGCGGATATCTGGGTGTTTTACAGAGGGTTCCTCTCATGACGTGGGCTGTGTTTGCTTTGCCGAACGAGGGGCTTACAACTGGATGACTGGTGAAAGCATCGGACTGGTGTCTGGGCGAGGGTCAATCACGGCGCGGGTCGAGCGGTCAGACATGGCCTCGTGACTGCGGGGAAGCGTGACGTTATGTGCGTGCATGGTTGCACCATTGTCATAACGTCTCACGCATGGTGGGCATAGACTTGTGTGTCATGGTAAAAGACCACGCGAGGAAAGTGCAAGCGACATACCCTCGACGTCCTTAGCCGACGACCAAGTCACCCACACATAATTCTCCTTGCTGTTGCCTTGCTGTTGCTTAAAGCTTGAAGACCTTGGAGCTTGTTGTGTATCTGTGTTGTTTTCTGTATATCTCTATATCCTTCACCCCTTCAGCTCCTAAGGGGCTTTTTTAGAGAATTTGAAGGGTTAAGGAAGCGTTTAGGCGGGCTAGGTTGAATGGTTCAAGCTAGCCCGGGAAATTTTCTGTTACATACTATTCTCCCATCACTTCCCATCATTGTTCATGGCTTATTGCATTCACTGTTCACCTTTGCATCATTCTGTGTCATTTTTCTTTTCTTTTGCATTAGCATTTGCTTTCATATCGCTGTTGGCTTGGGAGACCTCCTCTCCTGACACCTTTTAGGAGACCATACACCCTATTGGTGAAGGAAGTATCCTAAATTGAGCACTCCGTCTCCTTGGATTGAAAATTCCTAAACTAGGCCTCCATAAGTCCCCGCACCTGTGGATTCCCTCACAAATGTCGGACAGGTTGTATCTTTGAAAGTCCTCGGGTTTAGACGACCTAAAATGTGGTGAGAGTGCAGCTAGTTGGCATTGAAGAAAATCACATTGAAACTATGTTCATGACCTTGAGTGGATCACATTAAATTTTGTAAAAATCATTTAATTCACCAAGGTTCAACATAAAAAAATCAAGCGTAAACATCCACTTGCTTGACATTTTTGCAATTGTGCTTTAACTATATTTTCATTGATTTTTGCATAATGTCTGGCTTGGATAACATGTCTAATAATTTTCACAATCATGAGGATGATCAACCCGACACATCCTATAATCCTCAATGTCATAATTCTTACCACAATTCTTTCAAGGGACCACATCCTCATTTACATGGTCTTGCCTGACCCATAGGTAATTTCCAATCTCATGATCCCTCACCCCAATCGCGAGCCACTCTTCCCTCGGGACCGTCTCCTCCCCACGATGAAAAGGTCTCCCAAATATTGCATGCAATAGATCATCTCACCGCTCAACATATCCAAGCCCTTAAGGCCGTTGTTGAGGGTGCATCTCATTCTTCTCAACCTCTTTCCACTCCCATTCGGGTGGCCCATCACCCCCCTCCCTCTTCTGTTCGTACTCCTCTTCAGGTGGTCCATCACCCGCCCCCTTCTATTCCTCCTCTCACATGATCCCAAGGCCCATCTATTCCTTGCAACCCAGACCGACTGGGTCCTTCTTTGGGTCAGCCTGTTAATCCCCCCTCCACGGCCATCTTATGTGGCCCCTCCTTCAAGGCCACTATGCCAACCCTACACTTCTCATGTTATGACCCTCCAAGTTCTCGTTGATAGAGTCACTTCATTGGAGGAACAACTTAAGAGGGTCACGAGCCCGCAGCCCGCTCCTCCTCCTCCTTCTCCGGTCAATCCTCTTCATGCTTTTATGAATAATATCACTAAGATGGAGAAAAAATGGAAGGAGAGGAGAGACGATAACGACATCAACGCAAGTGAGCAAGAGCCGGCAAGTTTCAATGATCAAGTAGAGGCCGTTCGCCCTCCATCTATTCACCCCATCCATCATCATTGCCCTCCGCTTCTGCATCTATATACACAAAATTTTCCACATTACATTTCATTACTCATTAATATGGCTCCACCACGGCGTCCACTTGAGCCCGACAATGAAGAGCCAACAAATGAAGAATTGAAGATAGCGCGTGATGATGAAGTCCCGAAGGCACCGCTTTCGAGTTTCCTTCACTTTCCTCTCCATCCATTACCACCAGATGAACCTCCTACTCAGGATGATGCCATAGTCCCCAATACAACCCCCATTTTTGAGACTTATTGGTGTTATGACGATAGGTCGATACTCTAATCACCCGTGCTGCCGCATCATGAGTCTTCTCCTACCCCTAACACCTCTCGACCCATCCGACATTTTCTACACACCAAACCTCCTTCTTTTACACTTCCAACTGCTACACCAAAAACCTCCACTCCACTGGCCTCCACCGAGCTTACCATCAAACGTCCTCCAATCAACCTGCCATCGCCACCACCTCGGCCCTCCATTACCCTTTTAACCGCTAATCCAACTTTGCCTATCCCTCCACCTATCGAATGTCAGATAACATTGGGAAAGAGTGGCGGGGGAGGCCGATTTGAGTGTAATACTGATGTGCATTATAAAGAACCAACTCAGTCGCGCCAACGAGCTGGAGCTCACCTTCAAGGGAAGACCTCGTGATGAGTTCTTATGGGAGTAAACATGCCGGCACACAGGTTAATAGGTTTTGCGTCATGGTGTTGAAATGAGCTCGCCAATCTTCGTGCTTCTTCAGCCAAGGACCGCGATTTACCACATTACCACCAAAGCCTAAAAACATTGCCCATGTGATAGAGGGGGCTTTGCTGGAAGAGTTTCGAGGCAGTCGGCATCCCCTCACGATGGTCAAATTTGAAATGCAAGTCGATCCAACAATTCAGAAGACATATGCAACTGAAAGGAGGCTTACCTATACTGGACCTTTTGAGACCACCGTAAAGGTAAGCAAGAACGGCGAGCCCCACTCTTTCGCCATTCTAAATTCCACAAATGGCACTCAATTGATCTTCCTCCACTATGTTGTCAGTGTAATGGAATAAGAGAGCACCCACTAAGCAGATTGTGCATCCCTTCATGATTCCTTCCATGCGATCATTATCTGTCAATCCTCCCAGGGCATTCATGACCCATTTCTCAAGTCTTTGCAGATTGATTCCCTTCTAAGTTTGGACACTTATAATAGCTCCAAATGGCATGAAGCTCCAGAGCACCTCCTCGAAACTTACCTTTTTCAGCATGGGCATGATCTTTATCTTGCCATCTTTCTTAAATCTCTTCAACAGGAGCATGACTTCCACTTCCTTAAGAAGGATAGTCGCCTCGAAAGTGTAAAAAATGAAGGTACGAGTCTGAGGATGTCAAATCTCTGCGAACGCACCCATAGCCGCCCAGTCCATGTAAATCTTGTCATAGTGCTTGGCATGAACCATGAGCCCTTGAAGGTGCCACTTTGTAATGATAGCCCTCATACCAATGGAAATATTAGAAGTAAGCTTCAAAATCCTGGGCATCTTTGAAAATTTCCTTGGGCCCGAAAAGAGGGGGTATGGCTGGAAAAAGGAAAGACAATGGTGAAAAGGTGAAGGAGAAGTCGTGCAGGAAAATATGAAAAGAGATGCCAACTTATCATCCGTGAGTAAATTCTCTCGCTCAGATGTCCTTCGAGGTCGGTGAGCCAGTTGACCTCTCTGCTAGCCTTACTTTTCTTCATGGGACGGGAAGATTCATCTTCCATCTAAAAAAATGGCCAAAATCACTCCTCACTGTCTCTTTCTTCTCTTGGAGCATTCACTCCCTAATGCCCTTTCCTAGGCCAAAGGGGAGATACTTATAGGGAGGGAAGAAATCAAGAAATAATAAAAAATTACAGTTGTCATCTTTGACTTTGTTAAAGCAGTTTTGTCTTGTTGTGATTGTGCTAATTATTGAGTGCAAATTTTAAAAAAAGAAAAGAAAAGAAAAGAAAAAAAAGAGTCAGGTGGGGCACTGCTGTCCCGCCTTGTCCCCCTATGTTCCAACATCCAGTCACTGTGGTCCCACCTTATCATGCATTGTACTATATGATATTTACGCTACTAGAATATGTCAAAGACCTTACAGCCTGAATAAATCTAGAATTTGAGTTCCCCTTCAACAAAAACTGTGATGATTTTAGAGGAATTTGGGCCATACGGATAGGCCGTTAAGTTGTGATAGCACGGGGATGATGGTTCCATTCGGTGAGTCTGTGTGCGGACAAATGGGTTTCGGCTCAATATCAGCACACCGGGTTGGCATCTTGACCCGTTCCTAACAACTTAACAATATTATCCTTGGCTATCTTCTATTATTATTTATTTTAATTTTTCTTTCAAACCCAGCATGCATTCATGTACAACTTTGATTTCAATGAGGAAAATCATTCTTTTAGCATCTGAAGTTTTGGAACATGGGATGAAGTGGGCCATTTTGGAGAACCTATCAACAACCAAAAAAATGGAATCGTGTTTGCGACGGGTCCTAGGTAGGCTGAGGATAAAATCCATGCTTAAGTCCTGCCAAGGTCGGTCTGGGATGGGGAGGGGTGTGTAGAGTCTAGTGTTTTACTTCACCTGCTTGGCGGAAGCACAAGTGCGACATTGACCCACAATTTTGGCAACATCGACCCACAATTTTGGCGACATCCCTCTTAAGAATTGGCCAATAGAATTGTCTCTCAACTAACTCAATGGTCTTTTGGACCCCAAAGTGACCAGCAGGGCCACCATTACGTAGCTCCCAAACCAAAAAATCTGGAAGTGAAGTCTGGGGCACACACAACTTAGTACCCTTGAAGAGATACCCCTCTTGGAGTAAGAATCCCTCGTGTTCCTTGTTGGGTTGGGTGGAGAGGGTGGTGTAGTGATTCCCAAAATCAAAGCAACTTGGGTTCTCCTCTTTGACTCGCTCAAACCCCGTGACCTCCACTTGGATGGTGGAAAGTAAGGCTACCGGCCTACTTAGCGCATCGACGGTGTGAATCTCACTACCCGCTTTGTACTTTAGGACAAAGGTGTAAGCCTGAATGTATTCAACCCAGTGGGCATGATGGGCATTAAGCTTTTGTTGGGTGTTAAGATACTTCAATGTCTCGTGGTCTGAAAAGATCACAAACTCCTTGGGTAGGAGATAGTGTCTCCAATGTCGAAGGGATTGGACCATGGCGTAGAGTTCTTTATTATAGGTAAAGTACCTAGTGCTAGCCTCACAAAGTTTCTCACTGAAGTAGGATACGGGGTGACCCTCTTGGCTAAGAATGCCTCCAATCCCTACCTTGGATGCATTACAAGTGACATCGAAGACTTTAGAGAAGTCTGGTAGACAAAGGATCGGGGCTTGGGTCATCTTTTTCTTGAGTTCTAGGAAAGCTTTGGAGCCTGCCTTCGTCCATACAAAGGTCCCTTTCCTGACGCAATTTGTGATAGGGGCAGTGATGGTGCTGAACCCACGGATGAACCTCCTATAAAAGGTGGCTAGCCCATGAAAGCTTCAGGCATCATAGAGAGTCTTGCGCTTGGGCCACTCAAGAATGGCTTGGACCTTCTCGAGGTCCATGGATACCCCTTGGGCTGAGATAATAAACCCTAGGAAGACTAGCTAATTGGTCATGAAGTGACACTTACCGAGATTGACAAATAGGCTCTCCTTCCTAAGAACAGTGCAAACTTGTTTGAGGTGATCAATGTGGGCTTCCTTGGACTGGTTGTATATGATGATGTCGTCAAAGTAGACGACAAGGAAAATGCCAATGAAAGGGCGGAGGACCTCGGTCATGAGGTGCATGAAAGTGCTAGGCTCATTGGAAAGGCCGAAGGGCATGACAAGCCATTCATAGCGGTCATCCTTGATTTTAAAAGTGATTTTTCACTCATCTCTGGGCCTAATCCGAACTTGATGGTAGCCACTTTTGAGGTCAATCTTGGAGAAGATAGTGGCTCCAGCAAGCATGTCATCTAGCTGGGGGATGGGAAACCTATATTTGACCGTGATTTTATTGATCGCTCAACTATCCACACACATGCGCCAAGTTCCATCCTTCTTAGGTGTGAGGAGGGACGGGACGGCACATGGTGACGTGACAAAACCTCGGACCTATCTTGCAAGCACAATTCGCAACCCGATCAGACCAATAGTGGCGGCAACTCACTTGATGCTCAACCAAAAACCTGGGGTGATTCGACGATGCCGAGTGGAGGTTGTGAGGGCTAGTACCTTGCTGGTAGAGGGCCAGCAAGACCAGAGGGTCTCCCCAAAGGGTACGGCAAGTCTGATTCTAGAGGCCGACGCAGGCCCCAAGAGAGCCCAATACGCCCCATTGCCTGAAAGGCTTCCCGATATTTTCAATGCATTAATGTCCACCAACTTGCTCATCTTGCCAAAAGAAAGGATGGCCTGGACTCTGAATGTGGATACTTCTCGGTATTGTGTTTTCCACCGACAGCTAGGGCACGACATTGATCATTATTTTCATTTCAAAGATTACATATATGATTTGAATGATCAAGGAGGCATTGATTGGGATGAGATGAGAAAGTTTGTTGCTGCTTTGAAAGCAAGGAGACCACTGCATTAGAAAGCATCGCAGTAGGCTCAACAGCCAGCACAGCAAGTTCAACAACAGCAAGTCCAAGTACCGCAGTCAGACATGGGGATCATCCAAAACCCTCTGCCAGAGCACCAGAATCAATAGGTAAACCCCATCACCACTTTCCACGAGTTGGAGAGAGGACAGGGGTGGCATACAGAAAGAGCCTTTGTTGCTTCCGTAAACCAACATCCCACCCAGTTTCTCCATCTATTGAAAACACCTCAGCATTCTCTGATTTCGCAACTTCACGACCCCTCATACGCCCCACTAATCAGACCTCCACTACCACCAACCCTTGCCACAAAGGCCCATTCTCATTCGCCCTTCCCCCTCTTTACCCACACCACAAGCTCCGCCTACTTCCACCACCTCTTTGTCGTCCAAGCCACTCCTTATCCGCCCTTCACCAGCATCTCCATCCACTCAATACACTACGCCTCCTAGGCCTTTGTTGCTTCATCGTTCGCCAAATCCTCACACACCTTCAATCACTTCACCAACCCCTTTTACCATAATCCCTTCAAACCCATCTATCGCTACACCGGCCCTCTCAGTCCCTACCAACCCTCAGCTAGAAAGGCCCCTTATCAGAGTCCCCCAATTGGCTGTTCCTATCCAGCTTGGCAACCCTAATATTCCATCTTCTTCCACAAACCCTCCATCCACCAATAACCTGATGGAGGCACAGGGTTCCCAAACTATGGTGCTCCGTAGTGGGTAGATACTCCATCGCGTGTTCCCACAGCAATGAGAGCAAGAGCCCATGCAGGGGCAAGAAGAGCAGTCACAGGAGCCGGAGTCCATACCGGGGACTCAATACGATCTATAGAAACATTTAGACAGAACCCCAGCCAGGATTTCCATTCTGGAGTTGATAAGAAGATCGACCACCCATCAAGAAGCTCTTAAGCAATACTTACAAAAGGTGATGGTCAATGAGGACATTCTGACCGAGCAAATCACATCAGTTTTGACACCGACAGGGGATCATCCCGCTATCATTTTTCATGAACATGAGTTAGCTCTAAAGTTAGCTAGAACTTTTGCTTTATGCATCACTGTGGATATTAATAAAGTAGCCGTCAGTCAATGTTTTGTGGACACTGGTGTGTCTATCAATGTTTTGTTGCCTAGCACCTTGAAAAAATGTGGCATTCCAAAAAGTGAGGTTTGGCCCTCATCCATCACGGTGACAGCATATGATAACACGAAGAAGCCGCCTATGGGCATGGTTACTTTGAAGGTGGGACTGGGCCCCTCATCTGTCACCGCCAATTTCCATGTTCTTGATATGGACCCCACTTTTAATGCCATCCTGGGGCATCCGTATATTTTGGCACTTGATGCTATCCCTTCTATGAATCACCAATGCATAAAATTTTCACACAAGGGGCGTATTATCAAGGTGACTAGTGTGCCCATTCTGCCAACCGTAGACATTCTTTCGGCCACGTCGGTGCGCTCCATCTGGCCATCCAATATGCCACTGTTATCTGTATTAGACCTTGTCGACCTGCGGCATGATATATTGAGACCACAAGCTGCAACTTCCACACCAGCACCGACCCCATCCCCACCTCAAAAGGGGAGAAGACTTTGAGAACCCACACTCAAATAATAAGAAAAAATATGAAAAAAATGGAACACGGTGTTTTGCCTTCTAGGCTGATGAGAGGGTGACTGGGATGCGTCAGGCCTCCTAGGTGTGTCTTTCAACAGTGATAGATGCTCTCGACATCCTCTGTTCGGTTTAGATGAAGGAGCATTGTCCTCGTCGATCTTCTTCCTGAACCCCCAAAACTCTCCAGCTATGCAATGAGTTTGAATACCTAACATAGAAGCATTTTGGATCAACTCTTCGTCACTCTAATTTGAAAGCAGGATAGATCCTATTGATTTCCCCTTTACATGGATACCCCTCTCCATCTCAGCTCCGAAAAGATTTCGGGATTCACCATCTCCAGACATTTAGGTGACACTGAGCCATTGTTAGCAGTACTCAAATTGGTGCCATGGAGACCGTCATTTGATGAATTTCCTGAGTTCGGCCTTGCTTCATGAGTGCCAGCTGGGATATGCCGAATATGTGGGACCGCCTGTAATGGCAAAGTGATCATCGTTGATCGTTCACTTGTAGTTGGACAGAATTCCCTTGATATATTCCCCCGAATAAGCGGCAGTGTTTCTTTGACAAACATACCTCAACAGAATCCTCCTGTGTTGCAGTCATCGCTGGTAATCCTTCCGCTGCTGTTGTCATTTTTTGTACCTGCCAGCTCTGAGAAACCTGGCCATGCTTCCTTCAACTAGAAGAATCGCTGCTCAGGCCAGCGACAATCTTGGTTTGAGAACTGGACCTTTCTCATGCTCTCTCATTTCCCATTCCATACTACTGCACAGCTGAAGCATTTTCTTTCTTTACATAGATGCCCATGTGCCTCAATACCCCCTAATAAGTGGTCCATAGGTGGCTATTCTCAGCTGGGACATAGCCTTCCTCCAGGCTTGTTCCTCAAAATAGCAATGATGCGTAATGGCTAACCTAAATGGATCTGACTAGGCGACTAACGAGATCAGTAATACCCTACAATAGATCGGCAAATAAACTGTCCTGCACGCGAACTCTGAGAGACATAACACTTGAAAATAACAAGAGCTTTGCTCTAGAAAGCCGTCCCTCGCAGCGAGAAATGTCGGACCAAATGGTAGGTAGGACTACCACGGTTTAGGGTATCAATCACACACACAATGAAATCAAATTGGCGCTCTCAGGGGAATGCTTACAACACACTCAATCCGGCAACAAAATAATATAACGGGCTAAGAATTCTTACTCATTCACGGCGGCAAATTTAACCAAATATGTGATAAGCAAGAAATGAGCGAGCTTTCAACCACTAACCGACTCACTGAAGAGCGAGGCATACAAACTGAGGTCATGTGGGTCTTGCAGAAGTGGAGCGATGTCATCACAGACGGAGGGATGCTGTTGGAACCATACGGCGCCGCTGTATCACGGCTTGGATCCATGCTGCTTGGGCTCCACGTTGCTACAATAACCGCAGATTGTCCACGAATTGGTGGGTGCGGCCATTCGAACTCAGGTGGCTGGGGCCTGTGGTGCAGGGGATTAGCGGCGGGGCGAGCAGGGTGGCCCAGAGGCGCCTTTGGCGGCTGTGACAGGCAGGCCGAGCGGTCTAGATGGGTCCCAGATGGCCGTAACGTGGGATGCGTGGGACGTTTGTAGGTGGTCTGGTTGCGGCGGGGGGAGAGGAGGAGGGCAGAGAGCCTGGCGCGGGGATGTTGTGCACGCGGGGTGGCCGTAGGTGCAGGAGGGCTGTGCAAGGGCGACGCTGGTGGTGGTGGTGGTGGGGGGGGGGGTTTCAATATTAAGCAGCGGCCAAGGGACATGATTTAGGGGGCGGCGGCCTAGGTGGGTTGTAAGGGTGTGGCGGCCGGCATGCAGAGGGGGGTAGAAACGAGGAAGATATGCAGCTAAGAAGGATATACACCGACATCATATTTGATCCTCAAAGGTTGCACGCACCTTATGCACACTTCTATAGAAGCTCGCACCGACCTAATATGCGACAAATAGAGCATGCACTGACCTAGTGTGCATTGCTGCAAAGATATGCACAGACCTTGGTCTGATGTGCACTGACTTCGGTCTGATGTGCACTGACTCATCAAAATGAAGTTCATATTTCATTGCCATCATTAAAACAAGATAATCACACACGTTAAATCTAGAGGATATACAACAAGGTCGATCATCTAGAGCAGTTGAAGGCCGAGCGGGAGGTGCTCGATAGCCAGGTTCGAGAGGCCAAGCGCGGGCGGAGTAGAGCCGAGGTTGCGCGGGCCGAGGCTGAGGCAAAGCTGTCAGAGGCTGAGATGAAGTTACTCGGGGCAGAGCAGAGGGTGACTGAGCTCGAAGAGAGAGCAGAGCAAGCTGGGGCAGAGGCGGTTGATCGTATACGAGCTTGGAGGGCTACCATGCCACCCTCTAAAAGGATACCTTCTCGTATTACGAGCCAGGCTATCGACGAGGGCTACAAAAGGGGTTCGCCCAAGGCTTCCATCGAGCGATCACCCTGGCCCAGTAGCAGGAGCTTGATGAGCTCGATTTTCTCTCCGGGCAGCATTATGACTCGGACGAGGATGCCACAGATTCTCCCTCTTCGATGTCGAGTGAAGGGGGGAGTAGGGATGCTATTACTTCATCAGAGGAGTCGCCACCTCCGGCTATCTCGGGGGGGGTGGGGCACACAATCGGGGCAGTTCCCACACCAGTGCGGTCAGTGCCTAGACCGGCCGCCACTGAGGATGCCGAGGGTAGATCTCCTAGCGTTGAAGACTCTCCACTCATTGAGCCTTAAGGAAGTCCCCCTATCTTCATAGAGTAGGAGGGACAAGAGCTGGGTGTACTAGTTCTTTCTCTTTTTTGAACGTTGCCATGTAAAAACTTTTTCTTCCTATATACAATGGCAGTGATTTTCAGAATCTGAGTTGTCAATTCCTTACCACCTTTAGCATGATTTGACTATTGTATCTGTGGTTGCCAAAAGATGGAGATTTGGTGTGTTTCCCAGGTCTCTTGCAAGTTGACTGGCCGGGTGGCTGACGTGGCACTCGTATCTTCTCACGTTTTCGCTTTCCATGCTTTGACTGGATTATCTTTTTGTGTATCCCTATGAGAGTATTTGCTTCGGGAAAATGGAGTAACTATTTTTTGGGGAAAGGTTTTCTCCTTTCTCGCGAAGTATCTATTTGTCATTCTGGGGGAGTATCAGCGAAACATGGAGGGTGACTTGGAAGACTATGATCCTAGCGGCCGTCAAGGCGTTCCTGCTACTTCGGCGTGGAAGAAGGAATGGTGACGTGCAAACGGCGTGGGAGAAGGAATGGCATGTGGCAACGCGCCTTTTCCTGACTTTTGGACTACTGCCACTATCTTAGGAGGAAGGTAGAAGCGGAAGGAGGTTTGAGGGAGAGGACGTTTGGCACAATGGCCTTGTCCTGCTCCTTCCTTACCTCTACCCACTCCTCCTTCTTCCTCTTTCTCGGGAGGGTGATTGCACAACGTTGTTGCTCCTCCTGTCTTCCCATCCCTGCCTCCCTTCTTACCTCTTCGAGGGGGTGGCGATCTTTCTCCCTCTTTTACTCTTCGACCCGCTTCTTCCTTTTTCTATCACTCTTTTCTTTGACTCTTTGGAGGATGCCCTGGTTCCACCGCTCGCAGGTGCTTGCTTTCTATTCAGCTTCCAACTCTGCGCCTTCCAAAGAGTTGGCAGTGGAGGCCCTCTCTTGTTTAAGCGGCGCTCGGGAATTCCTTCCTTTTCTTCCTCTGACATCTTTCTTCCGAGCTTCCCGAGCCAAGGCAACGTAAAATCATTCCTGGAACTTCTTTTGCATATCTGGCCAGTCGTTGATGAATCCAGTCAGCAAGTTCGAATACCACTCAAAAGCGAGTCTTGTGAGGGAGGACCTGAAGAACTTGAGTAGGTAGGACTCGTCGACCACCAGATCGCCCATTACGTTGATGTAGTAGGTTACATGTTCCTTCGACGAACCTTGTCCGTTGAATTTGTCAAACTTTGGTAGCTTGTTGATGCCAGGAGGTAGGCTTTTGGCAGCATGGTGGGCCGGGTAGGGCACCTTATATACATCGAACGCGGCATAATCATCACCACCTCGATCTGCTAACTTCTTTTCGATCATTTGTTCTATCATCATTTTATTCACCATTACCGAGTTGACCGGGCCTGGGCGGAAGTGGGCTTGCTACATCTGCGGCATTGCCACCATTGCTTGAGGTGCAACGACAATCCCTTGGTATAAAGAAACTAGGGGCTGCGTTGCATTGGTGTATTGTTGCTAGAAGGGAGTGCCCCTTGCGTAGCTAGGCACTGACTAAGGTGCGATTGCTTGTAGTGAACCTTCGTAGATTTGGCCATTACCCCCGGCTACCTTGGGAAGGATTTCCCTACTTGGAGGAAGGTGCAAGTGCATTCTTCTCATTCAGTCGCCTCTTCAGTATTTCAATCTCCTGCCGATATTGGTGCAGTAGCATCAGCGCGATAGGGTCATGTGTAGAGGAAGTGAGGGTAGCACCTCTCTCCTCCACTGGAACTTCTTCAGATGACGTGGATGGCTTCCCAGCGTCATCTCCAGCCGTGATTACATTGACGGTGATGACTGCCACGGTCTCATCTCGGTTGGCTTCTTCAGTGAGGGTTCGTAATGCCTCACCTGGTTGAGTTGTAGCTTGGGGCCAAGTCCGCTTGGGCACCCGAATACGCTTGAATTTGGTTGGCTTTGGGGAAAACCCCCCTTTGGTTTGGACTCAAAGTGGTCCAGTTTCTCGTGGTCCAGTGCTTGAAAGGAGTTGTGCACTGGCACCGCTGCGGCCACCCTATCGGGCATCATCCTGGCCTGGTGACCATTTAAAAGTACTTGAACTCCTCCGATGAGCACGGACATGCCCGAGGTAGACAGCTAGCTCTGCAGTGTGCTGGCATTCTTCTTGGCTGCCCTCTTGGCAGCCGGTGTGCACTTCCGGTTGGCAGAGGGGTAGGAGTCAGCTTGGTGGACGTAGTAGCCCACCACCTTGGTCTTGTCAGTCGTCGCCCTTGCAGTGGCGATGAAGTCCATCTCCTGGATGTCCAGGAGGTGCACGAATGCGGCCCCTAAGAAGTTAGGGAAGTCGACGACAGGTGGGAAGCTACCGAACTAGGTCGGCACTGCCAAATAGCCATGGGAAGCATGGCTGGCAACAATAAGCGGTTCGAAATACATGGCCATCGTAATCATTAAAAGTAGGCTGCAAATGCAGATCAAACAATTAGTATTTTAAGAAGGGTCCGTAAGGCCCTTAGTCCTGGCAAGGAGATGAAGGGTAATTTCGGTCCCACCGGACGTGCCAGACATGTGGATGCACTAATTTTTAACTATTTATTTTATTAGTCTTCTTACTTTATTTATTTATCTATTTAGTGCGTGGGCGTGTCAATCATCGAGATGACAGTTTATTCGGGCTTCGTGGAAGCCCTTGGCGTGCTGTCTAACTAATCAGATGATTGCGCAGTTCATATCGGGACCAAAACTGACCATGCCATGAAGGTCACGACATTAATTACATCTCCCCGGAGGGGAGGACACCCTTGATCGATGGCCAAGAATAAGGGCCCTACGGCCCAAAAAATTGTATTGATGCTATGAGTAAGCAAACAGTAGTGGAAATTTAAATTGGTGCGGGTATACATTCATCTATTTCTGAATTAAAAATCCGATAAGAATCTAGAAGTCACGGGTCTCATAGTCCCTCCCTCCTAATAAAAATTTCGTCCTCAAAATTTAAAGGAATCACTAGGAAGGAAAGAGACAAACTTACTTAAATAGATACAGGAGCTACTGGCGCATATCTTCTTCACGTTCTCATGTTGCCTCAGTACCGGAGTGGCGTTGCCATACAACTTTCACTAGAGGAATTACCTTATTCCTCAACCGCTGATCACGCTGATCTTCAATCCGAATCGGGTACTCTGGCGTAGATAAATCCGCCACCACTTCAGGCCACACAAACTCATCAAGAACATGTGATGGATCTGGCATATATTTTCTTAACATCGAAACATGGAACACATCATGGATTGCTCCCATCGCAGGTGGGAATTGAAGACGACAAGTCACATGGCCCACACGCTCCAAAATAGGAAATAGACCAATGTACTGGGGACTGAGCTTTCCACGCCTGCCAAATCTCATAACGCCTTTTGTTGGAGACACCCTAACAAAGATAAAATCTCCTGGCTCAAATTGCAAAGGTTTTCGACGTCGATCGGCGTAACTTTTTTGATGGCTCTGAGCTGTCCAAAGTTTCTGCCTGATCAGACGAACTATCTCAACACTTTGTTGCACCAATTCTGGTCCTATCATCAGTCAGTCATCGACCTCAAACCAATCTAACGGTGTACGACATGGTCGACCATATAAAGCTTCATACAGTGCCATACCAATACTGGAATGGTAGCTATTATTATATGCAAATTCTACCAACGACAAGTGCCCACTCTAGGAACCTTGCCAGTTAAGACAACAAGACCTCAACATGTCTTCTAGCGTTTGAATGTTTCTCTCAGATTGACCATCAGATTGAGCATGATATGTTGAACTGAATGCCAAGTCCATGCCTAATGCCTTTTCGAAGCTCCTCCAAAAGCCATAAGTAAAGCGTGGGTCGTGGTCAGATACAATAGATATGGAAATCCCATGCAATGGTACAATCCTTTCAACATAAAGCCTGACTAGTTTTTGAACATTCCAACTCACTTTAATAGGCAACAATCTAGCTGTTTTCGTCAAACGATCAACCAATAGCCAAATGCCATCATAACCTTCAGGATATCGAGGTAAACACACAACGAAGTTAGTAGTCACATGATCCCATTTCCACATCGAAATCTCCAAAGGTTACAGCATATCTCCGGGTCTCTGTTGCGTGGCTTTCACCTGTTGACATGTTAAACATTTAGCCACAAAGTCTGCCACATCCCTCTTCATACCTGGCAACCAGAATTGTCTCTTCACATTGTTATACATCTTCATGGTTCCAAGATGGATGGTATATCGAGATCCATGTAATTCACGTAAGATAGCATTTCTAAGAGAATCTTCAACTGGAACATAAATTTGGCCTTTAAATCTTACCACTACATCATCACAGAATTCCACATCTGGCATTAGTACAACACAGGGCAAATCATAATCTGCTTGTTGTGCATCTCTGATCTGCTGATAAATAGCTGGGGTTATCCCCAGACTAGCAAGAACAGCCAACATCGGATCTCGAGGAATTCTCAATCTGAAAGTTTCACTTGGAACCTGCTCCCATAATTGCCATTCTTACACCATCAAATGACCGATCTGTACTTTTCTACTCAGCGCATCAGCTACCACATTCATTTTGCCAGGTTGATAAGATAGAGTAAAATCATAATCGTTCATATACTCCATCCACCTACGCTGACAAAGATTCAAATCTTTTGAGAGAAGACATATTTCAAGCTTTGATGATCGGTGAAAATCTCAAATTTCTCACAACATAAGTAATGTCTCCAGATCTTAAGTGTAAACATCACCGCTACCAATTCTAAGTCATGAGTGGGATCAGGTGTAACATCATAATATTCTTCTTCAGAAGTCTTCTCGAGAGGTTACCATGTGGCCTAGGATCATGTGCCATCCATTAGAGATCGAAGGCACTTGATTTCATTAAGTTCATCATGTGCTTTATTGTAGTTCATTAAGGCTTCGACGCATTATGAAGAAAGGTTGAGGCATGCTTAATGAAGTGTTTTCTGTTTGGACAAATGCATCGACGAATTGAGAAGATAGGTCAATGCATCCTTCACGAAATGAACTTTCTTTGCTACTGAGGCTCTAATGCTTCGATGTTGTATCCTTGATGTGTCGATGTGGTGTAGATGAAAGAGCCTTGAATGAAATGCGTCAACTTCTGGAACTTGACTTAGTGCGTCGATGCACTTCCTTGATGCTTCGACGTGGTAACCGTCAAATTCAGATCTTGGGCTTAGTGCATCGATGCACTTCTTTGATGCGTCAATGCAGTGGTGAAGATGGAAGGCTTTTAGATAGCAGACTTGAACATTTGGCATTTGGTGCTTCGATGTAGTTCTCTGTTGCGTTGATGCACCAATGAAGATAAGCTTCTAGAAATAGCTTCTGTATGCATGACGACGTCGATGCACTATACTGTTGCTTTGACCTATTATCTTGTGATGGTACTTTGGTATGTTATGCAGCTTCGATGCATCACTTGATGCTTCGACCTGTCTACAGTGGTACCATTTCTTCACAAGTGAATGTGATACCTGTTCAACATATTTAAGACTTAGTGTTCACATAATTACATCAAGATTCATAATTTTTCATCATCAAAACCAGAGATCCAACACTTGATAGGCACACTCTTTTGGACTTGTGATCCTCTCCATTGGATATTCCTTCCACTAGACTAGGTGATCATGTTTCAAGACCTCCGTACGTCTCTGCGAGCCTGGGATTCCTACTAGGACACCGAGCTAGTTGTACCCTAAAAGCCCAATGTATTAGAAAGCACATGTCATACCAGTATTTTTCTATGAATGAGCCTGAACGTGGCCATCGAGCATCCGGTAATTCATGATAGCGGTCTGGGCGCGACCGCATTCTGGTTTTGACACTTATGTGTCCACCCTTTCCCTCTTTGGTGCCAACTTCATCAAGTAGCGGTCCGGACCTAACCGCTATCTTCAAGAAATGGTCCTGGACCGACTGCCTTCTGTTATCTTGTTGTGAAACCCTAGGTTTGACCCAAGGGTTGACATTACCCTGTTTCTAAATGGTCTATTGATTCTCTGGTGCCTAAACCTTATTCAATAAGCTTTTTAATGGAGTATTGAAGTTAATAAATGTACAATTATGCTGCCAGATTCCTTCCATGGCTTGACCTTTTCTTCAATTCATTCTTGAACTCATGAATTCATATTTGGTACATTCTTGCCTTGATATTTTCTATCATGAAGTTACCATTGAAATTGCATTAGCGGCCATATTTATTGTTATTCCCATGGAAGTAGCTTGATTTATAACTTGAAGATGCAAGAGCAGGAATGAATAGTGTCCAAGGGCTAGACGTTAGCCCCCTTAGCGGATGGCCAAAAACATACTATAACCGACAACATACTATAAATCATAGGATATGATGAACACTGACGTCGTATTGCACCAGTAGTACTTTTTTTATAAATGGGTGAAATCCATGGCGCTCATCTTGACATTATACTTTCTAGTTACATGACTTTCTAGTGCATAGCCATCATGGTTGTGAAAAAGTACATTCTTGTTACATGCTAGTACATTCTTGTTCATGAAAGGTCAAATTTACATTCATGTTATAGTCATACATTGATTATGCTTTCCCATTTCTTATCTTGATCATATCATGCTACCCATGCTACTTGATTTTATTCGTGAGATTTATCACATTTTTATTACCTTACTAGTCGTTGGGTTGAGTATCTCCAGCAGTTCACATTTGTTCTAAAACATAAGGCTGGAGTGGGATGCATGTGGGTTTAAAAGGAAAAAACCTATCTAATGCAAAGTGGGAGGGTTTATTTGCCAACCTCCAAACTAATCGGTCAAGAGTTTAGGAAGTCTGTCATCCTATTCTCGGTATCAAGCATGTTCATTATTGAGCACAGTCAAGAGTTCGGAAGTCCATCATCCCACGTTGGGGAGCAGGCGACCAACGAATAGCTTAAGGAGTATAACTCTTCACAATTTTTTTTAGAGAGTAACTTAGAGTTTATACACCCGAAGCTATTAGTCTCCGACGTTCTACCTAAAATGCAAAGATTTTGATGACGATCATCGCAAAGCTTGGATAGCCATTGTTGGTACCTGCAGCTACATTCGCACACATTAGCCAAGTTCATACATCACAAATGATGACCATGAAAATAACATTTTGATAGTTAAACTATAAACTTGATCAAATAGAGCCGTGCCCCCCCCCTTTCTCCATAATTGTAAGGCGGCCAAAGGGCTTGCCTTCTTCAGGGTTAGGCGGCCACACATGTGGGCGTCTAAGAATGGGTGGGCGGCTAGCGACTTGGCCGCCCACCGGTTCTTATCCTGTAGGCGACAAGAGTCCAGAACAGATGGGATTCTTCGTAATAAAAATACTTGGGGAACGGTGCCCCTTGCTACCAAGCAAGGGCTTACGCAGCAACAGGCTGATATCATCAAGAGAGGAGCTTCCAGATGGCGTCTTCTTCCTTTAATCCATCTGGGAGCACCGAGCTCGGCATCCTCTCGGAGGTGAAGGGCCACTTGAGCGAGCTCGTGAAGAATGGTCAGGTGAGGGCCATGGCCTATGTGTTTTAACAACCAATTGTTACGTATTCACGATTAGCTTTTGATTATTGTATCCTACTCTTCTCTTTTTGTGTAGTCTATCCTAGCCTTCCCAGGGGCAAGGCATGCCCGCCACTATGGGTGGCTTCATGATTTGCTATCGGTGATCACACTCAATATGAGGGTATACATGCATCAGTGGCATCTCACGTGCCTAGTTGTCATGGCTAAGTGTTTTACAAGCATGAGGTGGAATTGGGAACCCTTAGGCGCATTGATCGAGCTATGGCATCTGGATACTCATACCGTCGTGTTCCCCATGTTAGAGGTCTCGGTGTTGGTGGAAGAAGTTGACTTCCTCTTCCAATGGAGCAACTTAGACGCTAGCAACCTGATTGACCTTCCTCCCTAGGATGAAATTCTAGCCGAGATTGTGCATGATAAGTGAGAGGTTCGACGGATGACAGACCAATGAGGGATAGTAGTCGACCGCCTAGCTGGATGGATACTGGACCAGGTGAAGAATAGGTCCGCTGATGTAGATTGACTGATGTGTGGCTTGACATTGTGCCTCGATGGGGCATTACTTTTCCCCACGTCCAGGGACGTGCTGAGGCAAGAGTATGTGGGACCACTTACTTTCTCGTGGATGGGGCGCTCCCTCTCCCAAGAGGTGCTTGCTCATTTGTAATATGGGCATACTCAAATGAGCTTGGGCAGAAGCACCATGGGGAGTCGCTACCATCGGCAAGTGTGGATGGAGATCCATTTGAGCTTCGACTTTGATGACACGGTGACCACTTCCTCTCGAATCTTCGAGAAGAGCCCACTCTATCTAGCTAGGGCCATCTTCGATCAGGAGGATCAAGTGATATGCAAGACAACGTGTAATGCCCTGGATTTTTTTGAATATTTATTGGATATTTTTTAGATTATTTTTGTGGATCCCAAAGTGTGTTTTGCGCCTTACGTGTGTTTTTTCTTGACAAGCCTGCGGAACTCTATGTAGGGTGAACCGTTGCATTCTCCGACTCTGAAGTTTATGACTCAAATTAAATATGACAATTACAAATCATAGCCATCGTTGGCCTGTGACTACCAATGCAACTCGCGGGCCAGGTCATGCATCACCGATCGTCATTCACCAGACAATGTATTCCATGATTCCCATCCTCCTCGACAACGAATCTAGATAGATGAAGTGGGGGTGCATCCAACGGATTCTACCCATAGGCCATGGCTGATCCATATGATTCCTATGCAAGGGACCACTCGGATCCATAGCGATCTACAACTGCCTCCTCCGTCCAAATCAGTGATGAGGTGGGTGGATCGATGGCCCCCAGCTCAGAAAAGCAGACGATCTGCCATCCTCCGGTTGCATCCAGCGGCGAAGAGAGCGGATCAGCCAGCCCCCTGCATAGATCTAGTGTCGATCTGCCATCTGCCGCCTAGATCTGGCAACAATGAGGGCCTATTAGCCTGTCAATCCACCGTTTGTCACCTAGATCTGGCCTATAAATGGCAAATTAGTGACTTCTTCTGCTTAGATCCGATGCCGATATGCCATCTGCCGCCATGATCAAATGGCAAGGAGGGCAGATTGGCACCAGATCTACGTAGGGGCCTGATCAATCCACTGTGTGCCACCCAAATCCGGCCAGCGGATGGCTTGCCCAGGGTAGATCCTACGCCGATCAACCGTTTGCCACTCGAATCCAGGGGGGAGAGGACGGATCAACTGACGGATCTACGTAGTGCGCTAGCTGATTCGTCGTCTATCGTTCACACCTGGATCTAGTCGGCGGATGACAGATTGATCACCCCCCTGTGTAGATCCGATGCCGACCCACTGTTCACTGGCCAGATCCAACAACGAGTGACCAATGAAAAACAAACAAACCCATTTGCCACCAATTCGATCGTCAGAGTTTGTCCGACAACTGTCATAGTGCCCCTCACCCTCGCTAGAGGTTGTCACCCTCGCCAGAGGTTGTTGGCGCGGAGCCTTCCCTCACCCTTAAGGCCGTTCGTGATGATCAACCTCATGCCTCACCCTCGCCAGTCACCCACAATCTTGCTCTCGTTCCTTTGAAGGTGCGTATCGATGTGAGATCACACGTATCAAGTATGTGCCAAACCAGATCGTGAGATCTGTTGCAACACACCCGATACGAAGGATCCAATAAATGGATCATTGGCGTACGTGTCGATTTCATCCTGGTACGATCCGACATGGCTAATATATGCTACAATCCAACAAACCATAAATAAGATGACTTTAAATGTTAATTATCTCTATAGTCCTACAATCTTATACCCCATACCTCTATCTAATTTGGCTGATATTATTCTTGAAGGTACAATATAGGATTTAGGGACATACAAGTATATTCTTAAAGATGTCGAGAGTATACAGATAAATTAGGGAAAGATAAAGGCATACAGTTGGCTAATAGAGATTTCAGGAGTCTAGGAGCATTCTTCCTTCTAATTTAATCCGCAGACATCGTAACTAACGGCAGGCATCCGTTTGTCACCTTGTACACGTATCGCGTTTAGGACCAACCGTGAGAAAATAGTGATTTTTGGTCCTGGGAAGTGGTGCCCTTGTTTAAGACATGTTAGCCACCAAAGTATCAGAATTGTCATCACTTTCTAAGAATTAATACACTTCCAGGCCACATTTACATGACTGAGAAAGTTATCCAGTGTGTCACCTTCTTCAGTTTCATATTGAGAAAATCGAAGTCCAAAGCAGAACTGAGGACCTATCGTTCAACCTACATGCATTTTTGCTTCCACCAGCATCCACGCGTGACGACCACGATTGTTTACATATTTCACACCGGAATCCGCAAGATGTCGTAAAGTTTACTGAAAGAAAGATGCTTCATAAGCATGCTCTCCACAGACTTGAATGAGCATGGCA
>JANBPO010002280.1:0-10127 GCA_024336825.1 Amorphophallus titanum | reverse complement strand
GGTGATTTTTCGGATGTTACACTTATTTTTAGACATGAGATACACTAGAATTTGTAGCAGTTTAGTTATTTTTTTAATTTCTTACATTATTATTTAGCTGTTTATTATGCTATCTCTGCAGTTATTTTAACTTCTTGTGTACCCTCGCACCATCTTTTAACCCTTCCGAATCTTCGGGCTCGTGGGTCACGGGTCGAGGTTCGAGTCGCACCGGTTCCTTTTCGGTACTTGGATCCCGGGTCATTACATTAGCCGTCACGGCCGATGTCCGCTACCATATCTTTCAGATATTCTATCCTTTGGCTCAGCCATCCCGGCCGAAGCCTGCTACCATATTTGTCATCTATTCCACCTTTCAGTTTAACAATTTCGGCCAAAGCCGCTATCATAATTTCCTCTGTCTCATCTGTCGGCTTAGCCCTTTCGGCCAAAGCCGCTATCATGATTCCCTCTGCGTCATTTGTCGGCTTAGCCGTTTTGGCCAAAGCAGCTATCATGATTTCCTCTATCTCATCTTTCGACTTAGCAAAGCCCACTATCATATTTTTCAGCTACTCTCTCCCTCGGCTTAACTATTTTGGCTAAAGCTTGCTATCAGGACCAATCCATCCGTCCCACTGTGGTAACCAATACAACTCAACGGCTTAGGCCATTCGTCAAAACCCGCTTCCCCTGATTTTGGCTTACAAGCTCTCTCTCCTTGATTTTGGCTCACAGCCCGCTTTCCTGGTTGTTGACTCGGTAGCCCGCTCCCCTTTGATTTCAACTTAGAAGCCCGCTCTCCCTAATTTCGGCTTGGCAAAGCCCGCTATCGCACATGCCTACTATCCTATCTTCTGGCTTAGCCATTTCGGCTAAAGCCCATTATCGTAATTTCTCAGCTATTCTATCTTTCGGATCAGCCATTCTGGCCATAGCCTGTTACAATATGCTTCGGCTATCTCATCTTTTGGCTTGGCCATGACGGCCAAAGCTCGCTACCTTATATCTCAGCTATCTTATCTTTCGACTTAGCCATTTCGGCCAAAGCTCGCTATCACATATTTGAGTTATCCTACACCTCGGCTTAGCCTTTTCAGTTAAAGCCCGCTATCACATAATTTGGCTAAACAACCGTCAGGCTCTTGCAGCCTGCTTCCCTACTATCTTTTGGCTTAGACCTTTAGTCAAGGCCTGCTTCCCACTGGCTAAGACACATCGTCAAAGCCTACTTCCCTACTATCTTTCGGTGTAGGCCTTCAGTCAAAGCGCGTTTCTATCTGGCCTAGACACACCGTCAAAGCCTGCTTCCCTACTATCTTTTGGCTTGGACCTTCGGTCAAGGCCCGCTGTCCCTTTGGCTTAGACACACCTCCGAAGCCTACTTCCCTACTATCCGTCGACTTAGACCTTCGGTCAAGGCCCGCTATCCTTCGGCTTAGATATAATGTCGAAGCCCGCTACCATGCTATTCTTTACCCTAGACCTTTGGTCTAAGCCAACTATGTAACGCCCGTATTTTAGTGGATCCTTAGTGGTCCGGGTCTAGAATTTATCCTGTGATTTTAGATGATTTTTACGAATTTTTAGGTCATTTTTGGGCATTTAAATGAGTTAGTTAAAGTACAATGTATGCCAATGTATGGAAGATTTGATATTTGAAAATTAAGTGGATGCGGTTTGAACCCGGTCGAAACGAATTGAAGTCAGCGGAGTATTGGCCCGGGACAAGGCCAAGCGTTGACCATAATGGGATAAATCTCGAGGTTCAGGCGCGACCTTGTCAGGGCATCCTTAATATTTCCATACTCGGGATCTAGGAGAGGCGAGAGCCCCAGCGTGGACATGACCATGTTCATTATCTTTCATTAATTTATTATTATTTTATTGCTACCATTTTCTTTATTGTTATCATTACACACCCATGCCATCTCACATGCACATCTAGCCTCATTTCAGCCTCAAATTGTGAGAAAGCGCAACCAAAATGATGGGAATCACATCCAGGCATGTCATAGACTCGAGATCTATCATTTAGATCGAAAATCGCAGCCCAAATCGGTGGATTCGACTCACATCCCCGAAACATACTTTTTAACCCCAAAAATGGAAAACCCACTCAAACTCGCTCCATTCAGCATGAAATCATGAGGAGACATAGTACAAGGGTCAAGGATCCATCCCCCTACCTTCACCGACGATTTCTCCCACCGAAGATGCCGATTCCACATGAAAATGTCACTCAAACCCACGCTTATGTCCCGAATCCATGAATGGTATCACGCCGTGCCACCGCCTCAATCCTCACTCCATCCTCGCCACTCGTCATCCCCACGTCGCCTCCACCTCATCCCGCTCTGACTCTGTCGGCCACCCAGAGAAGAGAGGGAGAGAAAGAGAGAACCGAGATGAAAGAGGGCGAGAGTGTGAGAATGAAGAGAGAGGGGGTAAGGGTTAGCTTTTATAGAAATTAGTTTTGGGATTTAAAAATCCAAAAATAGGAAAAATGGGGGAAAAATCACCCCCACGATCCTCAGAAAATGCATAATGTGCCTGCAACATCCCAAAGTCCAAAATCACAATAGTTCACCCTATACGGGGATCTGAACACTAAATAACAAAAAATCTCATTTAATTGCATTACTCGATTTGGGACCCATAAAAGCGCTCTGAAACTCATGGAGTCTGATATGTAAAATCCTAGGTGTCATAGTCCTTCCCACCTTGTATAAATTTTATCCTCAAAATTTGAGGCAACTACCATGCCACATAGAGGAACAACTTATACAGGTGGCAACGCTCCCTGAGCTCCAGCTAAAATCTTAATTCTCACAAAAACACGATTCCTAAGAGATGCTGCCAGACCATGGTTGCAGACATTATGCTCCACATCCCAATGCACACCAATTCTCAGAGCGAGCTTAGAACACAAAAGAATACAAGTCTAGCACCACCTCAGCTCCAAAAGACTCCAATCATGGCATCATCGCCATCGTCTCGCATATCAAGGAGACACGATCTATGCCACGAACCTGCCACCGATGAAATCTCATGCTCGATGGACCAATCAAACATCAACCTTTTATCCTGTTGACTGACCTAATGCCCTTCGCAAGGAACATCCATTCTTGAGTCTCAAACAACTCATATAGTCATCCCAACTGACTGTCACATTTCCATCGACTTCTGTGCCATGAACACTCTCTGACCTGGCAAACAGAACGCCAATAACACCACTGGACCACTGTCACTTCCAAGTCGGTCCTCACTCAAACACTGCATATGATTTGAACTTCACACCAACTCTACCCTCTCAAGGGAGTGCAGTAAAACCAACTGACAAGATTCCACAATCCTCGATTCACAGTAACTCTAGACTCAGACTCATAGGGAATCCTCCCATGCTGGCCACAAGACTAAGACTCCCATTCAATGCCAACCCACTTGGGATTTTGGTACACAAGCATTGTCCATTATACAATCTCAATGAAGGCTACATCTCCACAATTCCAAATGGACACCTGCCAATTCCCTGCTCTACTCTCACCACAGAACCACATGACACATACTCGACAGATCACAGCACATATCTCCAAGGTAGACAAGTGCTGTGTAACACCTAAGATTTTTTAGATCAGAATCCGTAGGCTTCGGAGGGCTTTTGTGGGTCCCAGATCGTATTTTTTGATTAAATCAGATTTTTGGTTGTCGGCCCTTTAGACCTCTATGTAGGGTGAACCGACGTGTTTTCAGGCTCCGAGATACTGCAGGCACGTTGTGTATTTTTTGAAGATCGTGGGAATACCTTCTCCCCATTTTTATATTTTCTAATTTTTTAAATCCTAAATTATTTTCTACCCTTCACCCCTCTCCCCTCATTCTCACACTCTCTCCCTCTCTCCTCTCATTTCTCTCTTTCTCTCCCTCTTCTCTGGGCGGCCGACGGAGGTAGTGGCGGGGACAACGCGAGCATGGCGAGTGGTGAGGATGGAGCAAGGAATGAGGTGGTGGCATGGCGTGGCGTGGCTCATTCGTGAGTTTGTGATGCCGACGTGGGTTCGAGGCACGTTTTTTGGAGGAATCGGCATCCTCAGTGCGGGAAAACTTTCGTGGAGGTAGGGGGATGGATCCCTGGCCTTTGTACTTCATTTCCTCACAATTTGTAGGTCGAGGTGAGGCCGAGAGTGGTTTGCTCTTCATATCGGGGTGGTTTTTCCATGTTTAGGGTGAGTGACGATTTTCGTCAGATTAAGCGATATTTTACCATTTATTTATGTGCATTTCGTGGTTTGAGACCTGGGGAATGGTCCCTAATGTTTTCCCCCTAGATCAGGATCAAGTGGGCATAGGATCAGACCACACGGTTGGGGTCGGATCTCTATTCTACCATTTTCGGTTGATTGATCAGTGTGGTTCTGTCGACCGTTCACCTGTTCGCCACGGTTGGGCGGACCCATAGACATGGTCGGTCGACTAACTGCGTCTACATGGTCACGGTCGGTGGACCGACCGCATTCATAAGAATGCGGTCGGACCCCCAATCGCGTTCTCGTTAGTCGACTGGGCCCCCTTGGCTGGTCGGCTGACCAGGGTTGGTGTTTGCCCAGCCGCAGGTAGGTCGACCCACCATGTGGGTCAGGTCGACCCAACCGACCCATGCAGGTTGGTGGACTAAAATGCAGCTATCTTGCCCATTTTGGCTCCCGGTCGACCCGGTTGCAACCCTTTGGTCGACCTTTGTCCAATTGGCCTTGTGGATGTCCCAGACAACTCATGGAAATTGAGACTGTGTTTTTGGGTGTCCAAAGGTATAATGTTATCTTGATTAGTGTGCCCATGTTGTTTTGAGGGTCTGGGTGACCCCGTGTGTTTCGAGCTTTCTTGTTTCATTAGATCGAGTCACCGTGTGTCGGTGTAAGTCCGGAGGGCTGTTCCTGCACGACGTTAGCTTCTTCGGAAAGCAATTTTCATGTGGGCCATGCGTATGGCCAATGACCGAGTGTTCTGTGACCCAGCCTGAGGCTGGAGGTTTCTTGGTCTCCCTTAGAAAGGGAGTGAACTCAGCAGTTGTAAGCTGCCTTAAGAATCATTTTGACTGTGGTTTCTGACTCTAGGAGTAGGGTAGATTGACGGCATGGAGCCGTATTATACGACAGTCTTGACCTAAGTCGCGTGACTCAAGGACCCTTGGGTTGTAGGTCTAGCTAGCAGCCCAGAGTCTGTTGGCGCCGAGCCACCCAGTACTTAGTGATACCCATGATAGGTGCATGCATGACCTTCGGTACTTCGGTGTTTCCTGTCTACAGAGAGTGTCCACATTCAATGACTCTCCACTAGTCGTAGCTTACCTGGCCACGTGTGTGCCGATCTACTAAGGAGTGGGTGGAGAGCTACACCCGAGAGAAATGGTTTTAAGCTAGTTGTCATAGGGCCTCCCACTGTGTCGGCTCGAGTCCGGGCCGAGAGGAAAACTAGCTAGAGGGCCTGACATAGCTTAGTTAATAAGTGTGCGCACACGTGGTCCAAGATTTCAGACGTGTACTGAGGAGCACTTGTCCTGTGTTCTTTGGTTACTTATACAGTATCTCACTTTCCACTTAGGGCGAGTAGGGAGACACCCGAGAAGTAGACTAAGACGTCAGTGGACGCATCCGACCTCATTTCTAGTAGGCAGGTACTCCCATCATGTGACATGTGACTCTCGTGACTTGAGGTTTAATTTTTTCATCTTTGAGACGTGACTTTTCGGGTAGCTTCTGCATGCTTTCACGACGTAGTGGTCTAGGGTTTCCGATAGGGTTATCGAGGTCTTACCTGTAGACAGTGTAGAGTTCACGATGATGAGGTCATCATGACTACACCCTTGGGTCGCGTGGTTTTAGATTGGGCCTTCATCTGTAAGGACGGGCCTTCACGACAGAGTTGTCGTGATTTTTTCCTCCTGGTGGTGTAGCCAGGGTTTTCCGTTAGTTCGGTGGTCCCCTGACTAAGAGATCAGGGTTTACTTTCCATGCCGTTAGGAGTAGCTTATGGAGCCGTGATTCGGCCACCGTTGTTACTGTTCTTGTTGTGGCTATTCCTTCCGCCGTTGTTGTTACCATTGCTATTCTTGTTGTTGTTGTTCTTGTTTATGCTGTTGTTTACCGCTGTTGTTTTCTAGTGGGGGTCTGCGGGATCTCTACTGAGCTAATGAGATGAGGCTCACTCTTGTCCTTTCAGGTGTTACAGTTCCCCCTTGAGGTTCAGAGGTGCAGTGCAGAGATTTGTAGTTGCCAACTCGCCAGAGCCAGGGATGTACTTGACGTTAGAGTACATTTTTTTTCCTGTAAACTATACTTTGTTAGACTGGACTCTATAGGCCAAAAGGGCTTCAACATCAGTTGCCAGATTATGTAAATGATCGAAGGAATTACAAATGGGTGAATGTAAGATTGATCCTCCATAGCCCCATGAATTGCCCGCTCTAGAGAGAGCAAGCAACCTAGTATCTCTATACCAGCAAGTGCCTGAAGACGTGCCGGATGGGCAAAACATCTGGTGATGTTATTGTAGTCAAATAATTGATACATAATAGTCTTCAATGGGGTGCCCAAGCATCTAGTGATACGGGCAAAAAGTGGGGATCATCTTTCCTTCTAGCGTCTCCTGGTCTCCTCATTTCTAAAAGAGTGATCTTATTATATTTAGCGACCCGTTTAAACAGGACCCGAGTTCTATCCTTTGTATGGAGTAGAGCTTCTACATCTTGGCCCTCAAGGACGGACCTTCCTGTTGTTCAGCAGGCTTAGTAGGAGGAGGATTGGCCACCCCTTTATCTTTATCTTTCTATTGCCCGAATGCCCTGAAATCAACCGTGTCAACTTCCTTACATGCTGGCCACTTATCAACCGGTTTGGCCTTTTGGCTTGCAGCAATAGGAGCAGAGGAGTAGCTGAAGAGGAAGGCCCTAATTTCTGCCACCACGTATTTAGCCGGTCCAAAGACCTAATTTCAATTCCAATCATCCTTTCGAGGATCTCACGCTTTAAATTTTGCTTGCATATTTACATTGCATCTTCTTGATGTGGTGGGAACCTGCATCTCATACTGAGCTTCCGCCATCTTTTGATGCATTCCAAAGCTGCTTCATCATTCTTCTACTTGGAAGCATTCAATTCAGCCATGGTCACTTCTCTCTCAGCAATGTGGAACTGTTCCCGGAACTTTCATTCTATATCTGGCTAGTCACTATTGGACCCAGCCAGCAAGTTCGAAGATCATTCAAAAGTGAGTCTTGTGAGGGAGGACCCGAAGAACTTTAGTAGGTAGGACTCATCGGTAGCCAAACCATCCATCATGTTGATATAGTAGGCTATATGTTCTTTTGGCAAGCCTTGCACATTGAATATATCAAATTTCGGTGATTTATTGAAACCTGGAGACAATCTTTTGGCCACATGATGGACAAGATAAGGCACCTTGTACGCATCAAATGAGGCATAATCATCACTGCCTTTATCGGCCAGCTTCTTCTAGATCATTTGTTCTATCATCAGTTTGTTCATCATCACCGGGTCAACCGGGCCTAGGTAGGAGTGAGCCTGTCGCATATGTGGCATCGTCAATGCCGTTGCTTGAGGTGCAACATTAGTCCCCTAACATTGAACGACAGGGTGCGATATCAAGGTCATGCCTCCAATGTAATCAGGCGTCGACTCAGAGGCTGTTATCTGAGGTGAAGCCTCAAACTCATCAGTGCCTCCCTGTGAAGTTTCAGGAGGGGTCTCAACCTGCTTCAAGGCCGAGGCATGCATGCTCAGCTCACTGAGTTGTCTCTTCAGCATTTCGACTTCTTTCTGATATTTTTGAAGCATCATCATTACAGTTGGATCGAACATAGAAGAGCTGGGAGCTTGACCTCCCCTTACCAGTAGAACACCTAGAGAAGGTGCTGGTCTTTTGCCATCATCTTCGGCGGTGATCGCATTTGCAGTCATCATGACTAGGTCTGCACTTGTGCCTTTAGCGTTGGCTTGCGTCACCTTAGCTGCAGCCTCATCTCTTATGGTAGCAGGACCTAGCCAATCGACGAGCTCGATCACCTCATCATGGCCTTCGGGTAGGGCCCCATAGTGGCTGATCACTCCAGCCATATTGCAGGTAAATATCTAAAGCTGCCTGCTTCTCCAGATCACTCTTCTGGTGGGCTGACTCGAGGAGATCAGTCTTGCAAACATCAAAACCCTCGGTGTAGTTTCTTCAATGGGGAGCATCGTGAGGTTGAAAATGAGCAGGAGAGATAGTGGAGTTGAATTTATAGAAAGAAATTAGGAATTTTCCTAATTTTTGAAAATCTTTATTTTCCAATCGAAAATACACTAATTTAGAAAATTATGTAAAAATAGCCGAAACAATCCTCTCAAAGAGTACATCGCAACTGTAACGTCCTTGAGTTAATGAACTGAGGAATAAACTCACCGCAAGGTTCTGTAACTAGTATGAGAGAATAACCCACACGAATCGTAAAACTCAACTCAGCACCTACAAAAGTGATCCAAAACTCTCCAACAAGGATCTAAAATACCTAATAAAGATCCGAGAAGACCCATTAAGGATCTAAGGTATTACATCCTCCCCTCCTTTAAGAAATTTTATCCTCAAAATTTAAGGACTAAGCAAAGGAGAAGTAGGGAAGAACAACCCAATGACACTAACATGAATCACGAGAAACACCGCTTAAAGGAACACGGCTAGACCATAATCACAAGTACACACTCAGGGCTGAGTACGACACAAGTGAACAGAAGTCCAACACCTTCGAACATGGCAATGTTGTTCACGTCTCACAAGGAAAGAGACACGACACATGCCACGACAATAGATCTCGAAGGAACAAGACGACAGATACGGCAAGCATCAGCTTAAACAAGGAGACATAATCCTCACAGCTGACAGCTCAACAACATTATCGGTTCTAGTGCCAGAGGCGACAGAAAACACCTGGCACACAGGACACCAATGACAACATCACCGGGCCACAAATATAATTAAGTCAGTCCTTACTCAGATATTACATCCGATCGAGTCGCAAGCTAACTCTATTAGAAGAGAAGAGTACAACAAAGCTAACCAACAAGATCACGGTCCACACAGTGCCAACATAGACACGTAAAATCATAGAGAAACAGCACTAAAACGACAACAATGGTAGCACTTGCTGGATCCCGGATCCGTATGGGACACAGAATCATGGAACACGACTGCAAGTTGGGTCACATCAAGGCACAAGAATAGCTGAACATACGACTACAAGGGATGAGTCATGCATTGAGCAGCTCACCAAGAAAAGACCCACGACCATGAGGAAACGACAATCTCGGGCAACATATCTCAAGAACCACGCTCACGTCCTGAGAATACAACGCCCAAGAAAAGACATGCAGAGCAGAGGGTACTCACTCAGCAAGAATGCCGATAGATTCCCCAATGCTCACAAATGCCAACGCCAACACCAGAATAATTCTAGTAAATAGCACAGTAACAAGATCACCTCAAGGCACAGGAAGCCAAGACAAGGTCGCATCGAGAAGAATAATTCTCTCGACCGGCGAGAATCTCACAACAACGATCCTCGACCCGTGGGTTATCAGCCCACCCGCTTCCATTGCGCACTCATACAATATACATAGGCATCAGGAATATCTCGGTATCCGCATCTCAGCCCACATTCGACGCCATCGTAATTCATGAAAATCACAATATAGCACGCCACGAGTATTGATCCAGTGAACAACCGATCACAATTAGCCCAAGTGCAAAGGAAGGAGAGTACCAGCTTCAGCACAAAGCCCCAAGGAGAAATGCTAATCTCAGCTTACCTTCACGCCCTAAAACGATTAATGAGCCTTCACAACACATCGGCCGCAGGACATGGCACGACGGACATGGTACGCAATAGCTCTTGACACCATGACGGAGTCCCAAGCCAAGCAACCGTAAGACAAGGAGTAGATCAGGCTCGGAATATACACTATCCACTCCTAAGCAGACACAGGACAAAGGTATCACTAAGATGGTAATTCCAAGGCTTACCTCGAAAAGACTCCACCAAACGGGATGAGAAGAATGGAGCTTACTAACAGTAGCTCACCAGGAAGGGAAAATCCTGG
>JANBPO010002278.1:0-27182 GCA_024336825.1 Amorphophallus titanum | reverse complement strand
GCTGCGTTTCTTCCTAACCACAGTAGCGCCGACACAAGGGAAGTCTTCATATTTCTTCGACCCATCAAAGAAATACTTTAGCCATAGGCTTAGGTGGACCCTCTTGCGGTCGCCACGAGACGACTACTTTTCGTCGTGCGACAACTGGTACAGTTCCCAATACACCTTCATAAGATACCAGTACGAATAGCCGAGCACGTAAATGCCATCCCCATCAGTCTCGTCTTTGATCAGATCAGGAAGGCATACTTCTGCATATGGCTCCCCGTCAATGGGCAAGCCACTCAACTGATGAAGACTCCATAGATCCAGTGAAGTCTCACCCTCCGCAATTTAAAAAGTGTTCAGCTCGGCGTTGAAGACCTCGATCATCCCACGGCAGAGGCCTTTGGAAATTGGATAGCTGTACCGGGAGGCATAGACACTGTGATACACATCGCCCAGAATGAGTAGGGGAGCGTAGTTGAAAAGCATGTGCTCGGTGAACTCTACCGCCCCTTCTCGGAAGATATGAGCATCTTGGAATTTGAGTTTCACGAACCAGCCCAGGGCCAGCACGTGCTTGAAGCGGATCGCCAAGCAATCCAAGATATAAGGTTCCTCCCGGTACCCCCACTTGAATGGAGCCAGAAATAAACCGAAACGGGGTTGCTCCTTCTGAGTCCTCCCAGCGGCGTTGTCCCAGTGTGCAGGGGTGAACTCCGATGCCTGGACTAGCTTATCCACCATCGACAATAGTCCTTCCAGCCCTAACATGGGCTTCCATTCTCTTGGCTCTCCCACCAGGTACATTGGCACACTCTAGTGGATGCTGTACAACATGCTGTCTCGGGATTGCAAAATGGCCTGCTCAGCCCCCCGCACAGCCCTAAGGTCCTGTCTCTCCCGGGAGCGAAAGTGCGTCAGGAAATAGTAGAGGTGCATGTCCTTCGGATTATCCTTCCTGTAGTCACCAGCCCGGTCGAATGTGAAACCTCCATCGATCAGCGCAACCCAGCTGAAGTCCATAGTGCCAGTCTCAGAATCCGACGGCTTGGCCAACTTCGCCACTTTAGCATGTTCCCGGTCGAGGTCTTCCACATTGTGCCATGTGACGATAGGGATGATCAGCGACTGAGAGGACTTGGCATTGGAGATGATAGATGAGGCAGAAGAACCACTAGGGGCAGCCATTTGTCTACGAGAAACAAAAGCTTCAAAATCAGAGTGACTCATCGGTAAATAAAGAAGAAGAGAAAAGAAAGGAAGAAAACTAGAAAAGGCTATGTTGAAATGAAATAAATAAAACACCGATTAATTTTGACAAAATTTCAGCAGAGTTTCTCCTAGGTCGGAGGCATAAGGAGAAGACACGGGTGCTTGTCCACAAGGAGTGATGGCCCCAACAAAATCGCAGTGTGCCCCAGGGGCGGCACCAGATGCTCCACCAGGTTAAAGTTGGCCTCCCTTCGCCGGCACACCCCCTGGTGCCTGGACCCGACACACCCACGGGGACCCTCACCTCGTGCACCTGCGACACCTTTCCCCGGCACACCTCCTAGTGCCTTCACCCGGTACACCCCCACCGGCACACGCTGGTGCGCCTCCACCGGCACACGCTAGTGCGCCCTCACCCGGCACACTGATGGGTGCCCTCGCCCAACACGCTCCCGTGCGCCCTCACCTGGCACGCTTCAGTAACCCTCGCCCGGCACGCCCCCGAGTGCCTTCACTTGGCACGCTTCGGTAACCCTCGCCCGGCACGCCCCCGAGTGCCTTCACCCAGCATGCTTCGATAACCCTCGCCTGGCACGCCCCCGAGTGCCTTCACCTGGCACGCTTCCGTAACCCTCGCCTGGCACACCCCTGAGTGCCTTCACCCAGCATGCTTTGGTAACCCTCGCCCAGTACGCCCGAGATTGAATCAATGCAGCATTATTTATGAAGGAGCGACAAGTCTTAGAACAGTTAAGAAATGGCTTTATAAACTAAGTACACGCAGGCATGCAAGGATTTAAGAAGTCATTCATGCAAGGTGATCTTTGGTACAAGGCAGAGAACTTGATCCGAAAATCATCTCAAGCATAGTGAAGGTTTTCAGCTGGACCTAATCCAACTTTTCACACAACACCATTTTATATACTAGAAAATTAGAACATTCAAGCACTCATGAATCAAAGTATGCAACATGCAGATGATAATGTATGCAAAAGTGTGAATGTGATGCAAAATACCAATGATTGGACATGATATGCTCTATATACATTGTTCGTTGGGGGATCGATGACCGGACTGAGGGAAGGAATAAAGCGATAAAGGTAAACACGGGAGCTTGATATATCTTGGGTATCCCCCTTCATAGCCGCATTCCTCTCAAGGTGGTACTGGGCACTCACCTTTTACGGAGAGTCGAGGGGGACTCGAATGGCACGGGACATTTTCGGGGTTTGGGGAAATGAAACTTGGGTGCGAGCGTGCCAGTCGATTTCTCGACAATCACCTATGGAACCAAGGGTTAACTGGGAACCGTCGTCAGGACGTGGCACGTGGGCTCGGGAGATTAGGCGACACGTGGAGAGAAGGGAGATTCCACAGGTGCAAGTGCACAGGCGATTGTGGCGAATCGTGTATTGGACGTCTTTCCCCACAGATCGCAAGTAGTCAGTGTTTATTTACATCGGATTGAATCCGAACACCTTCGTTCCGTGTTGGAGAGAAGTCTGTATATATCTGAAACAATGGGTAGAGGGTCGGGGGCATTCAACAGCTATAGGTGCACGTTCGACTGGGAGGTGTAGCTTGTTGGAGCTGGGATACTAGACACACATTGGGTGGTACGGAGGAGGGTTGGACCTAGATACCGGCACGAAGACATGCATTCAGGTGGTAGCATATTTTATAAGAACTGCGTGGACTTTACAAGTGGGCCGAGGAGGCCAGATTACAACTGGTGCAAGCCTCGGGACAATTCCGACACGTGGGTCGGTCCCCGGGTATATGCATGATAAGGCGGAGATCCACGTGTTTTTACAGAGGCTCTCCTTAAGGCGAGGGGCATGCCCGACTCACCGAGGGAGGACTAGACTGGGTGACCAGGGAGATACTGGTCGGTGACTGGGCAAAGGCTAGACGCGGCTAGGGGTGAGCAGTAGGGCACGGATCCCAAAGGGGTGAGTATCTCCATACTGGGAAGTCGAGCAGGTCCCGAGGATATCATTCCAGGGCTAGGGTCCGGGTCACTCAAATCAGAGGTTAGGGCGGTCGGCGGTCGGTTGGAGGTGAGCGATGGACACACGGTCCCATGACGGAGGTAGGTGTGGCATCATGGCGTATGTGTGGCCGTTGTAGGTTGTCATACGTGGGCAGACCCAGGGTGCGGGTGTATTTGCCGTTATCATAACACCTTATGTGTGGCGGGGAGAGGCTTGTGTGTAATGGCTAGACGCCATATGAGGGGAGTACGAGTGACATACCCTCGATGTGTGTAAGCCGATTAACAAGCCAATCGTGCACAATTAACTCCTTGCATCCGTCCTTGCTTGCTGGAGGCGAGCGTATGCCTGTGTCTGGATGATCTTGTATGTATTGCTTGTGTGTCCCCCTTGTCTCTTGAGCTCCTAAGGGGCTTTTATAGGGGGAGATAAAAGGTCAGGGAAGGGTTTAGGTGGACCAAGTTGAAGGTCAAACTTGGTCTGAGTAAACCCTTGAGAAAATATTTTTTTTTTGTTATTTGCTGAGTGGGGGAGGGAGGGTTTAGGTGGACCAACCCAGGGGCTGGGTTTGGTCCGCTGAAACCGCTCCCGGAGTGGTTATTCCAACACTCCCCCTCACGGCCAAGATGGGCCGTGGGCATTAATTGGGTGGAGGTGGCAATATAAGAAATATATGGAGTTGGGTCAAGACCATGCTCTGATACCATGTTGAAATCTAAGTGAGAGAGCTTCCGTTGTGATCCACACAGAAAACGGGAGGCACGTGACCAAAGGAGATAATTGGAACCGTTCAACTTGACAGTCGTCCCAAGAGCAGAATTGGTCGTGCGAATATCAGAAGACGAGGATGAGGAAGTCATCGCAGCGGCCAAGAGCAAGGACGAGCGTCCAACGGAAGATCAACACATAGAAATAATTCTACCACACATCTGAGAATAAGAGAGCACTTTCTATACGATCATGGCGGAGAGGAAAGTCATCGACTATTCTAACGACAGCTCCCGCAAGCCCACGAAGCAGGGAAGCAGGGCGGTGAACCTCCCCGTGGGCGGGAGTCGGAGGCCCTGCGAGGTCGGGCAGCCTACCCCCGCGTGGGTGCGGGAGGCGGAGTCCACGCGTGGTGCGGGAGGCAAAGCCCTACGTCCGGGGGAGGCAGACGTCCACGCGTGGGGTGCCCTGCATCCGCGACAGGCAGAGGCCCGCGAACACCCTCGCGTGGGGAGACCCACGTCCGCGCCTCCTCGAGCCGCCCAGGCGGGGTTCTTCGAAGGTCTTCGAAAAGAAAAAAAAAAGAAAAGAGGTGGAAGACGACAGAAGAAAGGAGAAGGAGGAGAAGAGGGGCTGCGGTCTTAAAGTAGGTCAAACCTGCTCTGATATCATGTTGAAATCCACAAAATCGCGGTGTTGAGATGCACAGGCCCAGGGTCATAAGCACATGAACCACAACTCATTTAACCAATACCGGACTATTGCCCAAGGACTATGCCCAAATTCCAACACCTGTGAGCAAAGGGTCACATGCAACCAAAACCCTAATCACCTATGAGCAAAGGGTCATGTGCCATTAAAACCCTCATCGCCTATGAGCAAAGGATCATGTGCCATCAAAACCCTAATCGTCTGTGAGCTAAGGGTCATGTACAATTAAAACCCTGATTGTCTGTGAACAAGTACAACTAAAATCTTAATTGCCTATGAACAAAGGGTCATGTGCAATCGGAAGAATTTGTCGACAAGTCTGTACTCATGACATGTACTCGTAATATCTTGTACACTTTATAATACTTTATGAAATATACTAGTGGCCATGTGAGCATGATTCTATAAAATTTGTGAATGCTGGAGTCATGAAACACCATGCTTCGCGTCATGCAAAGATAATTATGGAGGTTCAAGACTCAGTTAGCCGCGTAGAGGTCAAATGGCCAATACATAGCGGCCTTGAACCTTGAGGTTATGAATTTGGGGATCTACCTCGGTCCCCGTAACTACATCGGTTGAGCTCGTAGTCCTTTCTGGAATGCCCCCGATACTTGGCATTGCCTCGCACGACCTAGCACTTAGGGTAATGCCTTCAACATCATAGCTAACTTTGTGTAAATCAATGATTTTCTTTGGCAATTAATCAAGGGTATTTGGACTCATACCGATGTAAATAAACACCGACTGCGGTCGGTGGGGAATTGTTCAGTACCCGAACCCTAATCGTCTGATAAACTCAATTCATGAAATATTTAACTTATATGTCTTAACCGGCTCTTATATGCATGTCAATAAACAAACATGCATGTGTTGAATAACTTTGTCTCTTTTATCCCCCTTCCCCTAATTAATTATCTGTTAAATTTTCGTGAGTTAAACAGCCGCCTACATGTTGGAAGATAGACGATGGATCACCTAGGTGGAAGGAAGTAGACGATGTAGCTACTAACTTGAGAACTTAGACGATGAACAGTAACCATAGCATACGTGGGATGACAGAGGTAGATGATGCATTTTTCTGTGCTTGAAGATGTTTCCCCTCCAGCTCAGCCAATTCTTCAAGTCTTCTTTCAGTATTCATCTGTTCATCCCGAGCCAGACCATTTTGAATAGTGACCCTGAGTGATGGAACTTCTAGTTCTATAGGAACTACTACTTCGGAGCCGTATACAAGTGAGAAGGGCGAACAACCCGTGGGGGTCTTGTAGACGGTACGATATGCCCATAGTGCTTCATATATCTTTTCTTCCCAATCTTTCTTATGAGAGCTGACAATCTTGGCTAGGAGCGTGCATAGGGTCTTGTTGAATGCTTCAGCCAACCCATTTGCTTGTAGATTGTAAGGGGTGGAAGTCCTCCAATCGATCCTATATTTCTCGATGAATCGATATACCTTCTGATTCTTGAAGTGGCTTCCATTGTCAAAGATTATTCAGTTAGGAACACTAAACCGGAAGATAACATTGTTCTTGATATATCTGACGACCAGCTCGCCAGTCACTTCTTTGAGTGCTATAGCTTCTGCCCATCTGGAGAAGTAATCTATTATAGCCAAGATGTACTTATGCCCGACAGGGGAATTCGGAAGAGGTCCGACCACAGCGGTTCCCCATTGAGCGAATGGCTAGCTGGGAATCATTGGGTGCAGAGGTACAAGAGGCCTCCTGGGCACAACAGCATGCTCTTAGCATCTCTGACATGATTTTACAAACTGACAACAGTCTTCAAACATAGTAGGCCAGTAGTAGCCTAATTTCTTGACTTCGATCTTCATCTTTGGTCTGACTTGGTGTGCCCCAGCTATCCCAGCATGTATTTCTTTCATCACTTGCCAAGCTTCCTTGGTGGATAGGCAGTGGAGCAGAATCTTTTTACGGACATCTGTCATGACTCGAAATAGTGTCCCACTTTTGAACTCATAGGAGCCTTTAGTTCGATGGAGCTTCATCCTTTCTTCTTTGTTTCTGGGTAGCTGCTGGTAAAGGAACCACTGTAGCAGGTGCTATCTCCAGTCGAGCTCCCGTGCTTCTTCAGCCATATTAGCTTCACATTCCTCTACTCCAGCATACTGGGAACTTGTCACCGATTTATCACAACAATGTTGAGTGTTTCATCTGGTGGGACTGCTAATGAGCTGGCCAACTTAGCCAAGGCATTAGCTTGAGCATTGTGCCCCTGGCCCATATGATTGAGCTTAATATGGTGGAAATTCGCCATAAGGTGCAAAGCTTTCTGGCAGTAAGGGTTTAGCTCCGACTTCCGCACTTCAAACTCCCCTTACATTTGCTTTATTATCAACATTGAGTCACCGAACACTTGAAGCATTCGAATCCCCATGCTGAGGGTGATCTGGCGATTATTAGAGCTTCATACTCAGCTTCATTGTTGGTGCATGACTTGTTTATAGAACATGAAGTGTGTACCACTTCCCCTACTGGTGACCTCAGGATGATGTCGGCTCCTGCTCGGACTCTGACCTGTCCAGTTGAAGTGGTTTCTGCCCTTGATGCCCCAACAAAATAGAGCTGCCATATGATCGGATGAGCTTGGCATGCCTCCAGTGTTTCATCATCTGGAAGCTCAGTCCCCAATGGGGTGTCTTCTGGTGCAGGGTGCGTCGCAAAGAAGTCAGCTACCGCCTGACCTTTTATGGCCCTCTGAGGCACAAGGAGATGTCGAATTCCATCAGGATCACGGCCCATGTCACGCCCCGAGCGCGGAAGATTACCCAGAGAACATGATGAGTTTATATCATTTATGTCAATCAGAGCGTAGTTTATTCGACACAAAGACAGAGTGCGCAATATAGCAATAAACCCAATCCTTTATCCATTCATAATCATCCTCATTACATTCTCCAAATAGTTTGACTCAAATAAGAAGAAAATTACAAGATTGACTCAAGAACCTGAAATGTTGATATTTCTAACAAATGCAGTTTTGGGCTTTTTTGTACCTGCCGAGGATTGGCCGAGGCATTGAGCTATACTCGGGTCGATTTCCCATCGTGAGGCGGTGGAACATTGCCCGGAGCACAGGGTCAATTCAGCGATCGACTCGGGCAATCCAAGAGGAACTGGACTCATTCCCGCACTCATCGGTACACAGCCCGACTTCCTACATGCTCTTCTATATGTTTCTAAATGCTTTTAATATGAATGCTGACATGAATGCTGACAAATGCTAACAAATGCTGTGAATGAATGGCCCCCTTTCAGGTGTGTTGGACACCGTATCGAGGCAAGGACCATACGGGACAGCCGTGGGTTGAGGCCTCCCTAGCCTACCGAGGATGGGATGTCTGGCTTCATTGCATTAATGTAATCGAGCCCCTCCATTATTAGCTGATTATGAGGACACGGGGAGTACACCAGCCGACGGTGAGGTTCCCGCACCAACATGATGAGTGCCCGGGCAATTCTGCCAAAGGGATTGACAACGACATTGACTGGAGCGGCTAAGCCAGAAAATATGCTCAAGACAGGAAACATAAAGGCAAGGTCGTGATAGAATGGGCGGACAGTGACGATGCCTATCTAAAAGCCTTCACCCGTCGGCATGGTAGCTAGGTCTACCGCGGTACCCAACGACCAGTATGAAATGATAAACTCAACTTTCCCTATATGAATGAATGAATGACTGGTGTGCATGACACTTGCTTTCTAAATGCAGCTAGACCCATAAGGGCGCATAGCCAAACTCGAGGGACTCCTCCATGCTATGGTGCAATAGCGGGACGAGTACCGAGCGGCTTTAGAGCTTCTGGTGAGTTTTCCTAGACTTAAAACTAAAATGCTTTATGCAAACTAACTGACTTTTTTAAAATGCAGCTGGCCGAGGGAGCCCAAAGGATCAGACTAGATGCGTCATCCTCCTCTACTCAGCCTGTCAGGGGACGGGCTGAGTAGGATGCAGAGTTTACCCGAGCCGTAGCTCGAGCTGAGGAGGCCGAGGCTATCCTCACGGAGCGGGTAAGAAACCAAAATTTTTCCTAAAAAAATGCTTCATGACTTATGCAAATACTTAAACTAACTACGATGCAAATGCAATGTGCAGGAAAGGGAACTAGCTACAATGTTGGCGGAAGCGGCCGAGGTGCCCCATCTCTGGGGAGAGGTTGACCGACTCCAGGGGGAGGTGACCCGGTTGAGCCGTGATGCAGCGGACATCGAGTGGTACCGTGCCAAGGCTTGCGAGGCTCATCTTAAGATTTTTGAATTGAAGATCGAGCTTCGAACCATGGAGCGGACCGTCTGGTTGATGGGCCGAGGACCCGATAGGACCGTGTCATGGAGTGGCGCAATAGGAGGCTCACGGAGCGTAGCACCGAGCGCGTCAGTGGGAGATATCTTGGCTAGCTCTTCCACTCACCGGAGGAATGAGGAGGCGGACCGGAGACGCCCACGGGAAGAAGAGGAGCAAAGCGCCATGGAGCCACTGCCAAAGCGGCACGAGGGCACTGGGGATAGCGGCGGCCCGGGAGATAGACCGACGGAGTGATATTTTTGTTTGGTTTTGTGGTTTTGTGATTTTTGGTTTTGTTGACACACATTAATTGACATGATGAAATGAAGGCAAATGAAGAAATTTTTTTTTGTGAAAATGTGAATGTGGACATGTGTATATGGATGTGAATGAATGAATATGACTGTATGATTGTGATTGCGTGAATGGTTGTATGAATGCGAGGAAGGGAATGTGTATGCATGATTGTGAGCGAAATGGAAATTTTGAAAATGCATGATTGTGTGAATGTGGTTGTGGGAATGAATGTGAGAACGGATGGTTGTGAATGGATGTGAACGTTGCTCAGGATCAAGCTCGGGATCCAACTTACTCTTAGTGAGGGAACAAATATCTCATATGGATGTACCGCGTCTGTCACAAAGGTGAGTGCATACGGGGTTTGACCCGTGGGAGTTCAGACAGAAGTGCGGTAAGCCCAAGGGGCCTCAATGAGGCGATTTGGCCAGTCTAAATAATGATGAGATTTGCAAATTTTCTTAATAATTTTGATGAGGGTTTTGTTTGTAGCCTCAGCTTGTCCATTTTCTTGTGGGTAGTATGGAGATAAATGATGTAAATTAATGCCATATTTACCACACATGTCGCTGAGTTCTTGAGATGTGAATTGTGGTCCATTGTTAGTGACGATGTCACGAGGAACACCGAACCTGGCGAGGATGTTGCGCTTGATGAATTTTACCACCGTCGATGCCTTGACTTCTGTGAATGCCTCAGCTTCCGCCCACTTCGTGAAATACTCCGTAGCGGTGAGGATGAAGGATTTTCTTCAGATTTTCTTGGTTCCATCCTCCAAGGGAGCGACCACATCGAATGCCCACGTGGTGAAGGGCCAGGGAGCTATGAGAGGATGGAGTGAGGACGAGGGAGCGTGGACCTTGTCCGCATGGAGTTGGCATTTGGTGCAATGACGAACATAATGGGCATTGTCCTCATGCATGGTAGGCCAATAATATTGCCGAAGGAGTTTCTGAGTGAGCATGTGACCATTTACATGGCCACCACATTCACTAGAGTGCACAGCTTCGACAACTGTACGGGATTCAGTCTCATCGAGGCAGCGGAGGTAAACTCCACTAAGAGATTTACGATGCAAGAGACCACCTATGACGGCGAAGCGTTCCATGGCTTGGCAAATAGCCCGTCGATCGGGAGCGGTAGCATAATCAGGAAAGGAGTCATCTCGGAGATAATTCTTGATGTCGAAGAACCAAGGATTGCCATCCTCGAGGTCGACTTCAGGTTCGTGAGAGATGGCATGGACTTGAAGAGAGGGCTCGGAGAATCATTGGAACCAAGGATCTGAGTGCGAAGGGATGTGCATTCTTTGCACTGTGACAGTAGCTGGCGGCTTTTCACCAGGAATTGGGAGAGAAGAAGCTAGAGATGCCAGAGCATCGACTAGAATGTTCTGAGCCCTAGGGGTATCCACTAGGGTGAGCTTCCTAAACCATTGGACTACCCTGCCAACCAAGTCTTGGTAGGGTCTTAGTTTCGGGTCCCGGGTTTGGTACTTGCTGAGGGATTGCCATTGTATAAGTTGGGAATCTCCGATGATCCAGAGCTTCTTAACTCCGAGTGCTAATGCCATTTTTAAGCCTGTGAGGAGCGCCTCAATTCTGCCATGTTATTTGTGGCAGGGAATGTTAATTGACAAGCACGGGGAATGATAACACCTTCCGAAGATTGGAGAATGGCTCCAATTCCACAACCCTTGGAATTAAGTGCACTGTCGAAGTAGAGAATCCATGAAGGTTCACCATCTATGATGGCTCCTAACTCTTCATCTAGGAAACTCTCTTCGATAGGGGAGAACATAGGAAGTGGATGATGGGTAAGGTGCTCGGCGATGGTGTGCCCCTTGATCGCCTTCTGACTGACGTAGGTGATGTCAAATTGATTGAGAAAACTTTACCATCTTACCAGATGGTCAGTTCGTGTGGGCTTTTCCAACAAGTATTTAATTGGATCCATCCGTGCCAAGGGCTTTACTTCATGTGCCAGGAAGTATTATTTTGGCTTTTGGGCGACCCACACGACGGCTGCACAAGTCCTTTCCATGGTAGTGTACTTTTGCTCAACTTTATTGAATAATTTGGATAAATAATAGACCATGCATTCCCTCTTGGTATCGTCGTATTGGGCCAATACCACTCCAACAGATTCTTCCGTGAAGAGAAAGAAAAAATAATAATAAATAATGATAATAAAATATGATACTTATCCCATACCGACAGATCTTCCTCACCTTCCCCTCAGGCGATGAATATCACTTCTGATCTGGACCTCCCGTCCAGACCATCGACCAAATAAACTTTTCTCACCATTCCTTGAGTGAGGCATCTCGTCCAAGACCCTCGCACTTTTTTTTGAACACTTGGGTGAGACCAGTCGGTAGCCCACCCGCTTGACACAGTGGAGTGATCCTCTCGCTCTTCCCCTGGAAGGGCGAGCACTCTCCTGTGCGTTGGCACAGACTCCTACCTGACTCTCCCTAGGTGGACCACCGCGAAGACCTATACTCTGCCGACACGCTCCGGTGCTGCAAAAAAAAATGATGATAAGCACAATATATATATATATGATAATAATAGATGATGACCAGTATACACACACGGGAATGTTTCGTCCGCACGTTCTCAAGTGCCGACGGGCGTCCCCGTGTGTACACGCGAGCATGAGTAGGAAAGCACAAGTTGAGAGCCTCGACTTCCCCGGACGTCAAGGGCTCAAGTCCAACCCTGAAGAACCAGTACACCCACGGACTCCGCCCGACTCATCCTTCGCCCGCATCACCCGTGGGTGGGGGGCATTTGTGGACATGTAAAATTACATGTCCATATGTCCCGACCAGTCTAGCAGCAACAACAATTTCAACTGAAGAAGCTGCGGAGAAGATGGGCCATCCGGACTCTCCGAACATACACACTACCATGAAGCCATCTTCGGAGTCACGATAGCGAAGAGAAGTCAACCCACGGAATGCCCACAATCCATGGGCCTCGAAGAAAATCAAATGGACAGCACCTCGTGTTTGCAACAGGCTTGAGCATGTCTCCCCCCAACGGCACGCTTGTCAGCCTTCAGCGGCACACTCTCGTGCCTTCTTCAATGGCACGCCTAGCACGCACCCCCCCTCGCTCAAGGGCACACCCTGGCCATCGTTCAGCAGCACATGCTGGCCATCGTTCAGTGTCACACCCTCCAATGCCTTCAACGGCACACCCTTGCGCCTGCACTGCCCGACACGCCCTCAGCGCGCTCCAGCAGCACACTCGTGCCTGCGCTATTGTGGACGCACTTATTTTTGAAGATGTTCGTAAGTTGGTTTTTTATTCAGTTTGTTAAGTAGGTGGGAGTGCTAGTCACGGAGGTGACGATTTATTCGGGCTTCATGGAAGCCCATGGTGCGCTCGATCTGACTTCATCAAGTGATTGTGTAGTTCGGGTCGGGACCAAATCCCGCCGTGCCATAAAGGTCACGACGTCATTTACATCCCCCATACGAGAGAACACCCTTGATTAATTACCAAAATTAAGGACCATGCGGCCAAAAGGATTAATACTAACTGCAAAGGAGAGAAGCAGGAATAAATCACACTAAGGTTCTCATCAAGATACGAGCCGCGGGCCGTGTCGGTCACTCATGGACCTTTTCATGTTTGGACGGAAGTCCGTAACGGGGGTGTGGTGAGGATCGAGATAAATCCGTTCAAATGTCTGCCGAGTGCACGGTAATTTTCATGATGATTCGAAAAGAGTCCAGCTCGGAGAACGGGTCCAGTTTAATTAGAATGTCGGCCCGAGGCAAGGTCGGGTCATAGCTGTCTCGGGATGACTCCCAAGGCTCAGGCCCGACCCGCAAGGGCGGCATTGTTGTTCCTTCAGCACCAGGTCACGGGGAGAAATGGGGCTGTAGTGAAGAATTTTTTATTATTATGATTAGCGGAGCCCTCGGTTATATTTCTTTGTTGCTCATTTCCCCTTTTTCTTTTTATGCATTTAGGGTGATGTGAACGTGCAAAATCGCACGCCTATATGTCCCTGCCAGTCCAGCAATAACAATAATACCAAACTGCTACCAGACTCAGGACAACGACTAGACCTGTTGAAACAACGACCCTTGAGTCTCACGACTCAGGGTCAAGATCGTTGTACACAAAAGCGGTAACATGGCACCAATCAGCCTAATCCCTAAGTCAAAGTCATGATAAAAAATAATAAAAGAAAAACATGCGCAATATACGAATCACGGAGACCTAAGGGATCACCAAGACCCTTAACCTCGTGGACACATAAATCGAGATAAAACCAAAACTCAAGGTGTCCAAAACCATGTCTCAATCTTATACAAGAACTCCGAGACATTCACGAGGTCACATGTGAACCATGGGATCTTACTGGGTTGACTAGAAACCAATAACGACTCTGAAGTAGCACAGAATACTAATCGACATAAACGCATAACATGGTCATAGCCCTCATAGGATATCAAAGGCATCCACAGGACAACGGGCAAACCACAAGGTTGAGCCAAAATGATTGGAAGCCAAAACATCGAGACAATAGCACTCTGGGGATAAGTAGTCGATCACTTGATTGCTAGGTAAGCCAAGCAGTCAGCCAAAGGGCTGCTAACCTCACACAGAGAACACAGACACTTGGCAGTCATAGAATGGGCCACGAGGTGACTATAGCGGTCAAACACTAGGCCGCTAGACCTAGTCAACACTTGAACCGACTTAACCAGTCAAACCACCAAACGGTCTAATATAGGACCGGTTCAGGAGCCTAGCGGTCTACAAATGGGCCTCTAAGGACACCAACGTGAACCGACCTAAAATATTAACCAAAGTCAAATGGAGCTTAGCGGTCTATGAATGGGCCGCTAAAGACTACAAACGGTTGGAGCTAGACCGCTAGCCCAAACTGTCTCAAAATCGTTGACCGAATTCAAATGATGCTTAGCGGTCTACTATAGGGCCGCTAAAGCAAGCCATACGGTCTATCGTAAGACCGCTTAGCCAAATCGACATTCCACATAAGTCTAGCGGTCTCTTAATGGGCCGCTTGACAGAGCTTATTGGTCCAACAATGGGCCGCTAGCTAGGGAAAATGATCTATCGCATGACCGCGAAGACCTGAACTGACATAAGATAAATAGTCGCATACTAGACTACTTAAGGAACGCAAACGGCCTCTGGAAGGATCGCCAAGGCATTACGGTAGGAAAAATAGAGGATTGGCCGAAACCTGACCTTTCCATGCCCCGTTCACCCTAAAATGAAGGGAAACAATCCTAATGGCAGTATAAGCCTTCCACGATCCAGAAGGGGTCAAATTCATGCATAAATGGAAAGAAATGGGCGATTCCACCGAATCGACCCAAAATGAGTCACTTGGGTTTCCGGGCTCATACTGGCCCCAAACGACAACCAATCACAATGAAACAAGCGACAATGGAATGCTAACATGGCTGGGGTTCTAATAATACCATCTAAATTGAAAATCGTCGCCACAAATGGCGAACCCGTCTCACACGCCCCGAAGTATGCATCACCCTAAACGAAGCAAAACCCGCTCATACTCGCACCGTTTGGCTCCAAATCACGAGGGAACGCAGAAGAGAAGCAGGTGATCCATCTCCCTACCTCCACCGAAGTTCTTGCGCGTCGAAATGACTAAATCACGCCAAAAATGTCACGACGACCAAACCACGCCGGCTTTGAATCCATCAAGGGATCGCGCCAACGCCACGCTCCACCCTCCACGCCAGCACGCTCCACGATCACTCCACCGAGTTCTTGCCTCCCCCGTCTCACCACGGTCGCGTGCCCCACGGAGAGAGGAGAAGAGAGGAGAGAGAATGAGAGGGAGAGAGTGAGAAATGTGAGGGAGGAGAGAGGAATGAGAAAAGAATAAAATGAAAAGAAATTAGGAATTTTCCTAATTTTTGAAAAATCCAAGGGAATGACACATTGGCTTACAAAGCCTTACAATTATACATATACTTTCCCGAGGATATAAAAGTAAACTAAAAAGACATAAATATAAAATAAAAATATCAATGCTCAGCGTTGATTCCCATCAGCAAGCCATGAGGAACTACCTACGGGGCCCAGGGAACACCCAGTTGGGTCGCCAGAGACTGCTGGGGGCAGTAGCCTCCGCCTATGAAGAAGAAGAAACTCAGCATGTGCCCATCGTAGAATCGAGGAACTGCTTGGAGGAGCACCATCAGTCCCCGTTGCGAGAAGAAATGGAGCCCCGAAGCTCAGTCTTTGACAGATTGGTCTTCCAAGGCAGGTCATCAAGGAGAATGGCGAGAAGAGGCAAGGACCTGAGAGTCTACACGTACAATATGGCAGGAGTGTTCGGCCGGTACGGGGCCTTACCCACCAAACCCGAAGAAGTGGCCAGACTTGCCACGAGACCAGGACCCCTCACCAGGAGGGGAAGAGCAGCGAACGATATAGTACATGTTTGCACTGAAGAGGTTGCCCATGAAGAGCCCTCAATGGCCTTGGCTGCCAATGTTGTTACCGCTGGAGGCACTAGTGGCAGGCCATCCACATCATCTGAGGAGGCACCAGCCGAAGAGAGGGGAGGTACCCCTAGCCTCTCCATGAACGACCCCGCAGTATTGCACATGATGCAGTAGTACCAGCGAGAGATCGAATTGCTAAGGAATTAGTTGACCAAAAGAACTGCCTAACCCTCAACATCCGGGCAGACTGAGGCCTTGCCCAAAACTCCTAGGGGCAACGGTCAGGCCTCGGAAGCTTCCCCGCAGGCAGTGCCTTCTCCACCAATGCCCAGCTACACTGGGGCATGCCCCTGCAGCATACACAACATATAGCACCGGCCCTGCCGCCAACTTTGCCATTCCAGGGGTCTACCATTGCACCACAAGTGACAGTGCTGACGCCGCCGCTGGCACAACCGGCCCATTTCTATCCGAGCCTGGTTGACCCAGTAGTGGTGAGCCGGCTAATGCTCGAACAGATGATAAATATGAAGTTGGCGGAGAGGGGCCATGGTGATTATACACCATTCGATGTGTACCGTGTGCCTTATCTAGCTCATTATGCCGCCAAGAAGCTGTCGACTGGCATCACCAAGCCGCCGAAGTTTGAAAAGTTTAACGGGCAACGGTCTCCCAGGGAGCACATTGCCTACTATGTGAATGTTGTGGGAGATTGAGCTGCAGATGAAGCCTATCTCCTCAAGTTCTTTGGCTTAACACTTACCGGGCTCGCTTTCGAGTGGTACTCGAGCCTGCCTGCTAGGTCTATCATTGACTAGCCCGATATGCAGAAGAAGTTCAAGGAGAGGTTCTATATAGCCAAACGGGAAGTGACCGTGGTAGAGCTTTATGCCACGAGGCAAAGAAATGATGAGTCAGCACTTGACTACATTAAAAGATGGAGGAACCTAGTATGAGGTGCAGACATCCCCCGCATCAGGAGGATGCAGTGCAGATCTGCAAGCAGAATCTGAAGGAGGAGATACTGGAAAGGATGATTAGTGCCAAGGTCAAATCATTTGACCATTTGAACAATATAGTGGCAGAGATCGAAGAATTCCTTGCTCGATACTCTTCTGCTCCAGTCGCATCGAATCAGAGGGCCAGGTAGGCCGATAAAAGACCAATGCCACCAGAAGTTCACACACTGGACTTCAAGACATTCGAGAAGCAGAAAGAGAAAGCCAAAGAGGCTGCCAACCCTCCTCCGCCCATGTCTACTGAGCAGCGGGAAGGTCCCTTACTGCGGGAGAAGATGAGGAACAAGTTGTATTCATTTCCTCGAGACAAGTCCCGAGTCTTGTTTGAGTGGGTAACCAAGTATAATAAAATGTAGATGATAAGAGCATTCTGAAGGAGGAATTTCATCAGAAACTGAAAGTTGAGCACAGGAATTCCAAATGAACTTTAACAGAAATTATGTAATTCAAAAAAGGTTTTCAATGAGATACCAATTTCATAAATCTAAATATAGATGTGTTTCAGAATCTTCAATTATAAGGGCTCATGAATAAATCTTTATTGAGCAACATGGTTTAAAAGAACATATTCAAGGTTTGTCAATCAAACTCTATGCTTATATCTGAAATCAAATCTTAATAAAAATGAACCAAGCACTCATATTAACATCTAGTTTAACCTCCCTTCATCTTACTTACTTAATGTCAATGACTTCTTTAGGAGTCACATTCAGAAGTATTGAGATTAAACAACCATGAAAATATTTGATGTTGTCCGGGGATTCACTGAATTACTTTTCCAACTATATTCCAAAATTTTCTTTTTGTTCAATAGTAAATTTTCATACTATTTTTTTTTCAAGAGTAATCAAGTTCAATACACACATTGTAGCTAGAGGATACATGTTGTTTAGACGCTAGTATCCCTAATCCCTTAGTATAACTAACTATCGTGTCTCACATTGAACAGAGATAACTAGGACACTTCATAACATAGGTTGACTCCATTTTTCTAATGAAGGACTCAATTTCTTGGTGTAACCTTGCCATTACTCTATCTTATAATTTTATTATTTTTCAGCAGAGATAACTATGGCACTTCATGACACAGTCTAAATTTAGACATGGTTTCTCGATAGCCAAAATCATTGCTCTGACACAAAATTACTCCTTTAGACAAGTTCAGATCTTTCAGATGTTTAAAAATAATACTAACTTCATATATCTCAACCAAAGAAAGTCATGATTTCAAATTTTTAGATTTCAGAAGATTTCACATGACATAACATGAAGTAGTTGGTTAAGATTTATTAAAGTTGACTCAGATATTTTCAAGATCTTCATAACGAAACTCAATGAATACATCAATCTTAAACCAATTTGATCTTTTTAGACATTCATAAACCTATATAACAGAAGATTCTTAGAAAGAGTATCTTTCATATTTATGATCATGGTATACGGATTGAAATCTTCTCAAAAAATATAACGAAGCTCTCGCTCGAGACACTTGACCTGAGCCTAGCGCTCCTCTTCCAGGAGCCTGCCCTTCAGGTCGACCATATAACGAGCTTGGGCCAGCTGCTCAGCCAGTGCCCGAGCCTCCTCCTAGCTCGACCGAGCCTACACCTGCGACGAGATAGCCTCCCGCCGAGAGACTTCGAGCTCGGAGGTCAGTAGCCCAATCCTCCAATAGGCCTCAACGCGGGCCAGAGAGAGGGACCTCTCTTCACTCTCCATCCGAGCATAGAAATCGGCTATCTCAGCCCCCAACTGGGCCTTGATCAGGCCACCCTCCATCACCCTCTCGAAAAGTAAGGAGGGGGGACCACGTCTGAACTCATCCCGAACCAGTGAAGGTGTCAAAGATCGACACCTCTGGCACAGAGAAGTCCAGCCGACCGGGACACCAGCCGAAGGAGGGAGAGTCCTCTCTGGGTGACCTGTGACCGGAGCGCCCTCTCCGAGCGTCCCCATTCTTGGGACGGTTTCACTCAGCTCGGGCAGGGTCGATGCCTCGCCCCGAGCCCCCTCGGCCTCAGTCGGGACTTCAGAATCGACCACCTCTGCCTACTGTCTGGCAGGCTCGGCGGTAGCCTCCCCACCAGCGGCAGCCGCCTCTGGCCAGTTGAGTGGGAGATCTGATTGGCAGACTTCCTCGGTCAAGGGCCCCTTAACCAAGCAGGCCTGCTCATCGACCGGAGGGGCAGCCTCCGCCTTCTTTGATCACTTCTTCTCCGCGAGCAAGGCCTTCATGGAAGACAACATCAACGGCTCGCCAGGTCCCTTGCGCTTGGACCCACGGCGCTCGAGGACGTCATCCCGAGCCTTCTGTTTGCCCTTATCCTGGGCAAGGGAGGGACCCTCGGAAGTTCATGGCTAACTCGGAGCAGGCGTCTCCCCCAAATCGACGGTCCCCTGCTCCAGCGGTTGCTCCCCCTTATCAGCTGTCCGCCTCGAATCTGAGCAACCGAAGCCAAATCTTCAAAAGGAGGCCCACTTGCCTGACACAGAAGCATAGTGCGAGGCACTAAAGATCTTACCGTCGGATGACAACGTCCGAGAAATATATTCCTCGATGTTCGCCACCGTCATCAGTTCAACGGTCAATTGGCGATACTCTTGGAGAATCCTTATCTCCTCTTCTAGCTCCGAGGAAACCACCACCAGCTTCAGAGGAACAGACGGATCGAAGTTGGGCACCATCGGGAAACCCCAAGAAATGTCGCCCTTCTGCGAGCCCACCGAGAAAAATTCGGTCTTCCAACCCTTGTGAGAAGAATCCTTGACAGAAAGCATCACACAACTCATTTCCCTCTTCGCCTGAAGAAAGAGGAAGCCTTTACCCGCATGGGCGTGCTCCTTCAACTCGAAAAAGGAATGGAAGAGGTCCAGTGAAGTGTTGAGCCTGTACGAGCGACAAAGAAAGATGAAGGAGAAGATGAAAGTGTACGAGTTGGAAACCAACGAGACAGGAGCCAGTTGGTAGGATTGAAGCAGCTTGATGACAAAGTGGTGGCAAACGAGAGGAAAGTGCAGAAGAGGCCCGAACGAGTATCCAAACTGGACTCGTGAGGTTCGGCCAGAGAAAAATAATACTGCCACAGCAGCCCGAAGCGCTCCTCCATTGTCTTCACTTCATCCCCACTCAACTCGCTACGCGAAGGATGGTCGGGCTGCGACGCCAGGCTTCCCGTACCCCTGACTAACCTCCTGCTCCTCAGCAGTGGGGTATTGCTCCGCCATAGCCGAACGAGAGGAACAAGGGGAAGAGGAGGAAGACACCGACTCAGGCAACTCAGGCGGAGGTGGGAGTTGACGAATCGCCACCGCCGCGATCTCTACTACCTTTGCGAAGCCCTCTGCAAGTCTCTGCTCCTCCAGATCCCCCTCGCGACGCATGAGCTTTTCAAAACACAAAAGCGATAGAGAGATAGAATCCTAAACAAAGGAGGCACGGAACATAAACCCGCGCGATGTTTATACTCCCAGCGGTTTGGCGGGAGGCGGCGCAACATTCCACACTCCAAGAAGGGACTCCTCGCTTCGACTCAAGAGAGTCATCATCACGAGCGTATTCCCAGGACAGTCGCATTAAATGGCCCCTGTCGGAGAGAAACTCTCACCCCATTCGAGCCACCAACGTCACAGCCACAAATGTTACTCGTCCGAGCCCAATTCTGGCTCGGGATTAAGGGGGGGACAAGTGGAGAGGGAGAAAAATCTACCACCCAAGAGCACGGCCCAACCAGGTCCAATATGATCGAACTAGGCCCAACTTTCCAAAGTGACAGCCCCATTCTGGGCCGACTTATGCCAAGCCCAATACCCACTCGGACCAGCACTTCCTAGGTGACCCCTGAGTCTGAAAGTCTAAGCAACAGGTCGATCAGGAAGATCCGTACGGGGGCCCAAAGCACCCTATCAGAGCTACGTGCCCACCGCTCGGGAAGACCCCCAGCTAGCATCCCAAGCTCAGACCGACCGTCGGAAGCTCACCCAAGCGTCCGTTACATAGCTTTAAGGAGCAGGGAACTCCAAAGGATAAGGGAGAGCAAAAGTCCTCGTGCTATAATGAGACTATAATAAGGACGTAACCTCCCCTGAATCCCCTCTGCTCCCTGGACTCCTTGGCTTCTTATATTTAATGGATTGCTATATAAACCCTAGAAGACCCTCCGGTGAGGTAGGCATCAGTCCTGAGTAAGAACCACCACACTCCTTGGTGGAGAGCTATCTCACGCCCCTTTTTTCTCCAGTCATCTTCCCCTACATCTGTGCTCTACTTTAATTGCTGACTTAAGCATCGGAGGGTTTTCCCCAGGGATCTGTCCCTGGACACCCCTGATCCGTTTCCCACCTTGCAGTTCACACAGACGTGGTGATTGTGATCAAGATTCGCCCAAGATCACATGGCTCAGGATCGACGCGAGATCACATCTCTTCAGAGCATATTAGCTTTAGTCTCTCTTACCTGAGATGTTCCCTCATAGATTACCTGAATTTTATCCCACATTTCTTTCGTTGTAGTGCAGGAAGACACTCTAGAAAACATGGCGGGATGTAGTGCGCACTGTATGGCATTTATCGCACTCTAATTCAGGGTTGACATTCGAATTTGCTCCTTGGTCCAGGCATCTTCATCGTCAGGAAGCTCGAAAGGACCTTGGCTAACCACTTTTCAGATTCCGTAATCCTTAGCTCTTAAGAAGACCTGCATACGATTCTTCCAGTATGTGTAGTCAGTTCCATTGAAGTATGGTGGTTTACTCACAGAATGACCCTCAGCTATTAGACCTTTTGCATCCATTTTAACCTCCTATTGGGCCAGGTGCGGTGGGTACCTCTATTAGAGGTCTCCTCCCAGTCTTTCGACTTGATGAGGTATACGTACCGCTCCGCCCAACCCTTGCGGTTAGAGGCGGGACGAGAGACCCTGATGAGATTCTGCTTGAAACGAGACTTGAAGTAGGCGAAATAAATGTCGGTCGGGCAATTTTGGAGAAGGAAGTAGTGCCGGAACAGGTCGACAGTTGGCTCCATCGACACCTGATAGCATGAGTAGACGAATTCACAGAGGATGCTATAAGAATTGGGGGTTATCTCCCCAGGATGCCGTCCATAGTGATGGAGGACTGCCCCGATGAAAGGGTGGATGGGAACACATAAGCCCGCCTGAAAGGAGGCCACCGAAATCATGATCCTACCGATGGGATAATTCATTATCTCGTCTCCCGTGGATGAAAAGATGATGCCATACTCATGGGGAATCTGGAAAGCTCCCCACAAGCCGTAGATCACCATGTAAGACATCATCGGCGGGGAACTGGGCCGACTAGTGCCGGCACCCAAAGTGCTCGGCACGCCACCATGGCCACGAGGCACCTCTTCTTCAGAAGAGGTAGAACTGACTCGGGAGACTCTACACGGAGGCATGACTACAGGAGACGAAAGACAAGAGAGAAGGAAGAGTCCTCACCAAGCCAAGGGAGGAAGATGACTACGACGAGCACTGCGACCGGCGAGACGTGGATGGAGACTGTGAGGAGACTAAATAGTCGCCTTTATAACCACCCACGACAGATTGGAACCACTCTTTGCGAGATAGGTGAAAGGATGCCTGCCGCAGTGTTAGGCGACCGTTCGGAGCCTGCTCTCTCAGCTTAGGACAGGACGTGGGTCATCATTACCCGCGTGATCGCTACCACCGCCACGAGCGCCTTGGGTGCCAGGCCAGCCCCGAAGCTTCCAACACCTACGATACAAGGAGTCCAACCTTGGGCATTGCGCTCCACAAAGACCCTCTCCAGATTGACTCTCAGTCCCCTACGTAGTGCTCGACGACTGAGAGTAGGGGGGAGGTGAGGAGGGTAAAAGTGGTATGACCCAGATTCGGCCCTATAACAGCAGGCCCACTAAAGATCGAGTACAAAAAGCTCTCCTAAAAGGTAGGCGTGCATGCTCGGCCCAAAAGATGGAGGTCCAGCCCAGAAGGGCATCGGATTCCATAATACGGAAAGGCTACGGCCCAACGACCTAAGTGCGGTTATCGCCGGAGGACTCTCCGGCGACAGACCGTTGCCTCCATGACGTCGGTCTTGACCCTATAACGGGCGAGCACGCCCCATAAGCGCTGGTAGACTCACCTCAGGACCAGCCGACGCTGGAAAAATCACCCTCCAACTGAAAATTCCCGCCATGATAGCGGAGAAACATTACTCTTCTGCGGACGCCCTTCCCTATCAAGGGATGAGGCTCCTCACTCCAAGACAACCCCCTATAAAAGGGAGATTGACAGAAGAGAAGAGCACGGTGGTTCATTCCACTATTACGTTATCTCATAGAATAGAGCTACTAGTCCCGTTACACAAGGAGAAGAAAAGAGTGACTATCCACACTCCGAGAGGATTCCTCCCCAGTGACATTACCACCCAGTGAGCACTCCTTGAGTGACCTCTGGGACCGGCGAGCACTCGTTTGGAAGGCCCTCGCTGACTCTCCATCGCCTTTGACGATCTCTCTCTCTCTCTCCCTCTCTTTTGCTCTTCCCTAAACTTATTGCTCCGTTACTGACTTAAGCATCGGAGGGTTGTCCCCTGGGGTAATACCCGAGACTCCTTCTGACGCCTCTTTGATTTCCTGGTGACTTGCAGGCTTCCACGGGCGCGAGACGACTTCCCTCGACAAACAAATAGAGAAGGTGATACGTGAGCACTCCTGGCCATCCCATCATGGTCACTGCCCTCATAGGATGTCAACAGACACCCACGGGTCATGGGCAAACCACAAGATCAAGTCAAGGCAAGTAGAAACTGGAGCGGTGGACAACGACTACACTCTGGGCAGAGCGAACTATCATTCAACCGCTAGGCGAACCTGACAGTCAACAGAAGCCGCTGTAAGACTAGAGACAAAGACACTGGCAGGTCTAGATTGAGTCGTTAGGGTACTATTGTAGTCAAAGAAAAGACCACACCCAGTCACCTAAACCGATCGATCCAGAAATCACCGACACACAGACATCGCCCTAAAGCACAAACCTAAGACAGACAGACACACTGAACAGACATAGAACGGGGCAACGGCCATCACGGCCACAACAGGACAGTAACGCACCTCTATAGGGGCGCTACACTGCTATAACGCACCAGCACAGGGGCGTTAGGGCAGGCAGACCTAAAATCTAATGCAGACCATGTAACGCACCAAGACAGGCATGCCACATCAGCATAATGCACCAGGACAGGGGCGTTATGGCCAACGGACTAGAACTCAAACAAAGGGGAATATAATGGACCTCCATAGGTGTGTTATACAAGCTTAACGCACTAGGACATGTGCGTTAAAGCCAACAAACCCAAAAACACTAACGCGGACAAGAGGCATATAACGGATCAGGCTGAGTCCGCCACAGCCACATGGCACATGGGGGTAGGTGCGTCACACCAACCACCATAGCCAGACAAACGCCAGTCAAGCACGACATAACGGTCTCACACTGGTGTGTTACCTAAAGTATAACGAACAGGGATAGACCCATAAAATGAACCGACTGACCCGGTCTTCGAGGAAGCACGGTCGTTGAGGGCCTGACACAACAGCATGCCTCGAAAACCACAACACGTAACGCACCAAGCTAGGCACGTTACAGGCATGTGACGGTCCTATACTAATCCGTCACACCAAGGGCGTAACGAACCACCATAGGCGCATTACAGTCATGTGACGGTCCAGTACTGGTCCGTCGTACGACCCCAACCTCGAGAACGTGAAATGACCTACGGTTGTGGCGGTCTATCTGGGGACCGTCACACAGTGTGACGGTCACTGGAGTGACCGTTACATAAATCCGGCGAGCAAAACAGGGAACTGTACGACCCGATAATCCGATTACCGAGAAGGTCCGATAACCCAAGACTCGAACCGCCACCCACGAGTGGGGGGACTTGGAAGGGCTAAAAAGGAGTGTGGAGGCACAAAGAAATAGGAAATAAAGCAGGACAACAAAAAAATAAATAGCTAACAAAAGCTACAGCTACAACAGCTACAACAGAGTCTGGTCCAAAGGAAAGTACAGTCTAAAGCTGTAAAAATGTACCACACGCCAAGTGAGAACTTGGCCCGGCAAGCTGGCAAGTAAGAACCTCCACGCAGCACTCACGAACCTCGAGGAAGAACTACTGCTCCTGAAAAGCAGGGGTGAGTCTCCAAGATAAAGACTCAGTAGGGATCACGCGGAACCCCACCGAGCAAACCACTATGAAAAGGAAAGCTACGCTAGCTAAGCAACTATAAAGCGGAAGAGGAAGCTACGCTAGCTACACTACAATAGCAGAAACAACAAACCAGTGGCTGGTCAAAACTCGGCACTACAGCTACTCCTATCGGCAACAAAAGGAAAACCCCAGTCTCTCAACCAGGAACCGGACCAGTCTAACACCAGACCTACTGAGGAAACGCTCCCGACAACCCTACCGCGGAAGACTGCCTACACAGGCATAACCAACTGGAACCACCCAGTTCCGCACAGGCACGATGAAGTCTCGGTAACCCCACCAAGCACCTCTGGCCACAACCTCGGGAAAACACACTGGAACACTCCAGATTCAGAGATGTGAAAGAAATCTGAAAGATGAAATCCTACAAAGGGTGATGGACATCGAAGTCAGAATCTTTGAACAGGTAAGTGAGCTGGCAGCTGATGCTGAGGCCTTCTTGGCAAAGTATTGCCCGGCTACTACAGTCCCGGGCCGAGGGAACAAACCAGCCAGCAAGCATATGGCGCAAAATGGAATATGCATCTCAAATTTTGGGGCTTTCGAGTTACAACAGAAGCGAATAAAAGAGGCAGCCGGGGTTCCTCCCATTCAGCCTACTGAACAAGCACCCTCGCTGAGGGAAAAGATGAAGAAACCTTATTCCTTCCTTAAGGAGAAAACTCAAATATTATTCAAATGGGCCCGTGCATGTGGCAAGGTTGTCCTCCCGGAGCCCAAAAGGCCGAGCGATGCCAGATGGAAAGATGACCCTCAATTTTGCCCTTGTCACTAATACAGGGGGCATTCGATTGTGGATTGTTATGTGTCGAAAGATATCATTGAAAGCCTGATTCAGAAGGGCGAACTACGGATATGCGAGTATACAGTGGACCCGCCGCGTCCTCACCAACTGTCCAGCCTCAAAAAGACGGCCAGCACGGCCTCACCACACCAGCTGAAAAACAATGTATCCTGAGGGACATCTCAAGCTTCCTGTATTATGGTGGAAGCCGAAGAAGAAATAGAATGCAAGTGGTGCCCTATTCTGGGGGCAAATGTTGAAGCTAATAAAGACAAAGTTGACCGTGGCTCGTTGAAGATGATGTCCTCTCACCCGTCATTACCCCTCGTAGGTCATTTCGTGCGGGAAAGAAACAACGGAATGTCCAACATTTCTGAAGCTCTTTGATTATTGACCTTTGGGGCCGACAACTCCTCAACCAACATCCCAACTATCGGTGTTCAAGCCGACAGCTATTGAAGGTATTCAAGAATGTTCAGGTTTTATAATCATCGACAGTTAAGCGACAACTTCCTAATTATCGGCATTTGAGCCGACAACTTTCTAATCATCAGCATTTGAGCCGACATCTTTCTGATTATCGACGCCTAAGTCGACAACTTTTAACCATCGATATTTAAGCCGACAACTTCCTAATTATCGACATTTGAGCCAACAACTTTCTAATCATCGGCATTTGAGCCGACAACTTTCTAATTATCGATGCCTAAGCCGACAACTTTTAACCATCGGTATTTAAGCCGACAGCTTCCCCATTATCGGCATTTGAGCCGACAGCTTCCTGATTATCAGTATTTAAGCCGACACCTTTCTAATTATCGATATTTGAAGCCGACAGCTTTCCGACCATCGGCGCCTAAGCCGACAGCAGTTCATCCATTGGCGTTTGAGCCAACAACATTTCATCCATTGGCGCCTAAGCCGACAGCAGTTCATCCATTGTCGTTTGAGCCAACAGCATTTCATCCATTGCCGACAGCAGCCCATCCATTGGTGTTTGAGCCGACAGCATTTCATCCATCGCCATTTGAGCCGACAGCAGTTCATCCATTGGCGTTCGAGCCAGCGGCATTTCATCCATCGGCGTTTTAGCCGACAGCAGTTCATCCATTGGCATTTAGGCCAACAGCATTCCGTCCATTAGCTTTTAAATCAACAACACTTCATCCATTGACATTTAAGCCAACAACATTTCGTCCATCAGTTTTTAAGCCAACAACATTTCATCCATTAGCACCTGAGCTAACAGCATTTCAGTCATTGGCTTTTAAGTCAGCAACATTGCATCATTGGCATCCGAGCCGATAACATTTCCCAAGATATTCAACACTAGCCGAACATACTCAACCGTTAGCGTCCGTGCCGACACCTATTTATAAATGTTCAAAAATACTAAAAAAGAGACCCTGAAGCAAAAAGGGGAAAGAATAAACAAATAAT
>JANBPO010002271.1:0-12022 GCA_024336825.1 Amorphophallus titanum | reverse complement strand
ACTCGCTTGGCAGGTGAGGAGGCGGTAGCCACCTTGGAGATGATCGAGGAGCTGGTGAACACCGGCCCCTTGGTGGCCCTACCGTCCTTTGAGGGCGAGTCCGGGCAGGTGGCGTATGTGCCCCCACCCACTGTTGAGAGTATGCTGGGTGGACTACCGCAGCCACTGGCAAAACTTCCTCTCCCGCCTGTGCCAGCCGTGGTATCGGCTTGCACGGTGGGGCTAGTGGAGTCCTCCAGTGTGGGACCATCTGGTATGTAACTGAGTACTTGGTGATTTTATAGGGTATTCCTTCGCTTTACCCACCCATGCTGAGCTTCCATTAATGTCAATTGCAGGTACCTCTTCCCCTCTAAAGGAGGGAGAGCTTCCCCACGACACAACTGAGGTAGCAGGGGATGACCCTATTGTTGCGGCCTCCACTGGAGGCGACGAGGAGCCCGTCGATATTGAGGGGGTTTTCGAAGAGGATGTCCCTACTGGTGAGCTTCTTGTCCAACACCCTCTGCTAGGAAGTTGTCTTCATTTGAAACTGGAGTTTATAATAGCCCGACTTGGCTTCTTGGTGTGCAGGTGCCTCTGATTTGCCCACGCTTGGGGGTTCTTTAGGGACCTCATCTGGGTCTTCAAGCAGTGGCAGTGCGGCGATGGAGACCGATGAGAGTTTGAGCTCGAGCTCTTCTTCCTCTGAGGCCTCTTCTGCCGGGGATGTCGAGATGGAGGCAACTTTGGAAGGTATAGAGAAACCCTTCCCCCACCCCATCGGCTTTGGTTTAGAGTTTATAACAGGGTGTTGACGTCATTGTATCATGACCAGGGCTGGAATCTGAGGGGGAGCGCGTGCCAGTTCCTATCGAGGATGACCAAGGAGAGCCTCCTATCCCCCCGATGGTTACTGGGGGTGATCGGAAGGTGGAAGAGCCTCTGCCCTCCCTGACTCCAGTGGGGGATGCTGTCGATGTGGAGGAGAAGTTACCCTCACTAACCCCTAGCAGAGATGCCATAGGCACGGCGGGAGCCATGCCCGGTGAGGATCAAGACCTTTCTCAGGTTTTTCACCTTGTCTTGTCACAGGAAAATCCTGAATGTTGCTGACTCTCCTTTGTGTTTGGTGGGATTGTGCAAGCCCTACTGGTGTGTTGGCTGAGACGGGCCACTCCTCCCTAGACCTGGGGTCGAGTGGCCTACTTGCCCTTGTCCACCAGAGCCATTGCTAGATGGGAGCGTGGGCGCGGCCCTACTTCAGTGAGCTCGAGGCTACCTGGGAGGCGACCCCCTACCTTCTCCAAAGGAGCTTAGGCAGCTATTGAGGGACTACACCCAGGGCTACCATAGCCTCGGCTTCTCACGCGAGCTCTGGATGTTTGGCTTGGCCGGCCTCTGGGCAGAGTATCTGCGGCTCCTAGTGGCTCAGGAGCAGAGGGCGTAGTGGCTGGCGGCCAGTCGAGAGACGCAGGAGCGGTGCGCTTAGCTTGCATCATCGGCGACCGAGCAGAGGAGACGTGTCGACATGGCCATATCAGTTGCTAAGGACCATGCCATGCAGCTGAGCGAGGTGGAGAGCAAAGCTGAGGCCCTGCAGAAGGCCTTAGAGGAGCAGTAGTGAGCTGTGGAGCTCGCTAAGGTCGAGTGGCAGACTGTCGAGACTGGGGCTGAGGCTAGTGTTCAGCTTGTGTCGACCTTGCAGGCGGAGCTAGTAGCTGTGGAGTCTCGCCTGGTAGCACTGGAGGGGAGTGAGCCTGGGCTCTGATTTTATCTCCCCTCTTTCTTTTTGCTTTTTGTTATCCGGAATGTATGTCTTTTTTTACCCCAAGGGCATGTCTTGGGCTCCTTTTTATAGAGTATCAATGACAAACTCTGAACTTTGATGTTGTTATTTGCTGAGTCATTTCACTGGCTCCTGCTCTTGATGTTGTGGAAACACACGGTGGAAAATCCTTCTGCTGCGAAGCTCCATGGTCTGAGAACTTTGCGCCTCCGTCGGGTTGTTGGTGGATGGAGGGTTGGTGGAAGAAGAAGGAATGTCAAGATTAACGTGTTGAACCGAAGAAACCGGTTGGGGGACCCTAATAAGGGGCCTTGTTGGTTGGGGGTTAGGAACAGGCAAGACGGGTAGTGAAGGTTCCGTGGTAAGAGGGTTGGAAGGAATTATGGGTAAAGGGGTAGGTGAAGGGCTAGTGATGTTAGGTGCATGGTGGTTTGGAGATGCTGGCGAAGGACGAAGCAACAAAGGCTTAGCAAGCACAGGATTGGTGTTAACGAAGGTAGGGGGAAGTGTCGGCGCAGGGCGGATAAGGAGTGGCATAGATGGCAAAGGGTTCATGGAGAAAGGGGTTTGTGGTGTTGGCAGAAAGGAGGAAGAGCGAATGAGAAGAGGCCTTTGTGGCATGGGGTTGGTGGTGGAAGGGGTTTGATTGGCGGGGCGTATGAGGGGACGTGAAGGTTGTGGAAATGGACAAGGCTGAGGTGTTCTTAGTAATCTGGAAAACTGATTAAGATTTTGGTTTAAGGAGGTGATGAAGGCACTCTCTACATGCCATCCCTGTCCCCTCTCCACTTCATGGAAGGTGGTGACAAGGTTTACTTGTTGATTTTGTGCGGGGTGCTCCGACAGTGAATTCTGGACAATCCCCATGTCTGGCTGCTGTGCTTGGACTTGCTGCTCTTGCTGAATGGGTTGCTGAGCCTACTATGGTACCTGCTAATGAGGTGGCCTTCTTGCTTGAGTGTTGCAATAAATCGTCTCATCTCATCTCAGTTAATGTCACCCTGATCATTCATATCATATATGTAGTCCTTAAACTGGAAACAATGATCAATATTGTGCCCAAGTTACTGGTGGAAAACACAATACTGAGAGGTATCCACATTTGGAGGCTAGGTCGTCCTTTCCTTTGGCAAGGTGAGCGCGTTGGCGGCCATTAGTGCATTGAAGATATCAGGAAGACTCTTAGGTAATGGAGGATATTGGGCTCTCTTGGGGCCCACGGGTCTTCTCGACTGCTGGGGGCCGTAGTTTGCTGGTGGAGGCACCTGGTGGTATTGTTGGGGAACTGAAGGATTCTGTGGTACGGCTTGATTCTGTGGAGGAGGAGGCCGGAAGGGCTGAGGAGGGTTATTTTGTTGGTGCGGGCTTGGTTAAAGAAGGAGGGTTGTTGGAACTGTTGTGGTGGCCTTTGGTTAGGAGGATTAAGGGATTGCATGGGATTGCCAACCACGTCCACCTGCTCGTTTACAACTACACCCTCGGTAGTGACACCATTGTTGTTCATGACATTACTTTTCCTTGGCCCTCTCAGTTTCTATTCAAACATGGATATGATAGGCGAGTCCTTCATCTGAGTCTGGATATATGTCGCCTTCTCATAAAGCTCCTCCATGGTACTTAACTTATTCATGGCCAAGATGTGACAGAACTGAGGGGTAGCATTAGAAACTATCATCTTAACTTGCTCAGCTTCCGACAATGTATCTTTCAACTTTTCATCCATTGACCTCCATCTGTCAGCAAACATAATGAAGTCTTCCTTGGGCTTCATCTTTTCAGCAACTAAATCAGTAACAGACAATGAGGGACCCACATGATCTTTATACTTTTGCAAGAACTTTCTCTGAACAATATCAAATTCGCCAGCTTTGGCTGGTTCCAAAGAGTAAAACCATTCAAGGGTCGGGCCGTTAAGGGACCTTCTAAAGAGATAGGCCAAGGATGTTTTATTATTCTGCCAAAAGGATGTCTCATACACGAAATCTTTTCAATGAATGAACAGATTGCCAGTTCCATTATAGCGAAGACGCGGAGGCTTCAAGCGAGGAAGGAATGGTGGCAACGATAGGCTTAGGTGTGGGTGTGGATAAAGGTGTGATGGTAACGATAGGTTCAGGTGTTGGTGTAGGTGGCAAAAGCATAGGCGAAGGCGAAGCTTGCTCAAGCTCGGGCAACGAGGGTAATGGTGGAGAAGGAGACGGCAGTGGAGATGGTGCTGACAAAAGCGATGGAGATGGTAGAGACGACAAAGGTGGAAGCAATGGGTTAGGCAATTTGGGGAGAGGAGCTAGCAAAAATGATGGAGGGTTAGGCAATGGTGAGGATGGAGGAGATGGTGATGTAGGCAATGAGGGTAGTAGAGGTGGTGGAGATGGAGAGGGTGAAGAGGAGGGTCGCGGCGCCCACCGTTGACGTATCGACACAACGCGCTGAGCGGCGTTGGGAGTAGAAGTGGGGGTAGAAGGAATGGGAGTAGAAGAAGGAGAGGTACTCGCCTGAGCAGAGGCTTGGGTTTATGGAGGAGATGGAAACGGGGTAGGAGATGGTGAAGGTAATGGGGTAGGTGATAGAATAGGTGAGGGAATGGGTGATAGAGTAGATGACGAAGTGGGCACTGCGATAGGTGCAGAATCACAGGGGTGCCCCTGGCCTTGTAGTGATGGAGACGGCTACCTAGGCGGCGATTGTTGCTGCTGTTGCTTGCTGCGAAGATCTAAAGTAACTTCAAGCCTGGCAACCCAATCAAACCTCTTCTCGTCTTCCAAACCATAAACAAACGCTCGAAACTCAGGACAATCCTCAACCAAATACCCCTATTGGTAGTGAAATTCACAATATTGAAGCATATTCCCAACCGTGGGTTAGCAAGGCATAATCGCAGTGAGCTGTAATGTGTGAGTGGCCATCAAAGCTCTAAAAATGTCTGTAAAACACTCCTGCAACAGAGAGTGAGGAACCCGCTTCGGGCAAGGTGGATGCCGAGGGATATGGGAAGGTGATGGAGAAGGTTGTGGTGATGGAAATGGAGGTTGCGTAGGCAATGACGCATGACTAAGGGAAGGATTAGGCAATGGCATATGTGGAGTGGAGATGGGAGGTATATAATGGACGGCACCCACTTGCTCGGGGTGTGGAGTTCCCTTAACAGGAGGCGAAGGTGCATATGGATATGAAACGACGAAGGGTTGACTATGGATGGCGACAGGTTGTCTCATGGAGGGTTGATATGGAGAGGTATATGGGTATGTATGAGCGGGAGGCCGACTTATGAATGGATATGTGGTGGAGGGCTGACTCGTGGAGGGCTGACTCATGGGAGATGATGGATAGGAGGCAAGTGTGGGCGTAGAAGGTGAAGGGGACTCAGGGTTAAGGCAACCTTGGAGTTGTTGGTGGATGAAGCGGACTTGGCTGTAAAGCTATTGCCAGGAGTGTTGACATGTTTTTCCCCCTCCCCTTTTAATCCTTTACCTTCCTATATCAAGGTATAAAGACAAGCAAAATGAAGCTAGAGGGGTGGAGAGGTGTGTGTGTGATCGTGATCGCCACCAAGACACGAAGTACCGGAGAGTACTACGTACCTTGGAAAGGGAGAAGACACTCGCCTTAAGAAGTAGCGCTGGCAGTGGTAAACAGTCCAGGAAGAACCGCCCAGTGTATTGCACGGCCGCTCGACAGGCCGCTCCAACGCTGGAAAAAAGAAGTGGGATGAAGGCTGGGCTGGCGACAGAACGGTCCAGTGAAGACCGCAGGAAGGCGTTGCACGGTCCGATCTGGGCCGCGTACCCTTGCAGACAGACGGAGGATGACTGTGTGATGCTGCCAAACTCCCAAACGTAGGACTTGATCCTCCACCCCTTCCGGCCAGCCAGAGGGGATGGGCCTTGTGCTGTGCTGATGCTAACTTGCAAAACAATCTAGTTTGCCCAAATTCTGTTGAACATATTGATCGAAATCATCATTTTTGTCAAGGTCTGTCAGAGTTCACCACGGGCGGGGCTCAGTTCTGATTGCGAGCATATCAGTGCCCGCCTTTTAAAGTGGCGGCCACGCGATAGACCACCTTCTAGCGGGTGTTTTAAATTTTAATTTAGTCTTTTTGAATGGGTCAAGGTCCTCGACGCGTCCTCTTATATGCGTCCGATCAGTTTGCCGCCTTCATTGAATCTAAATTAGCTTATTATTCGGTGTTATTTAGTGAACACATCCTGTGTCAGAGACGCCTTCTTTTAGGTGCATCCAAGACCCTGGACGCCTTCTTGCAAATATTTTTGAGAAATATATATCTATTATTTATAAGATTACGGCCTTGAGCAGATCGCCTTTTTAAGGTGGTGGCCCTATGCATCACCGCATTCTGCACATATTCCAAAAAAATGTCGATTTGATTTTCGATGGGTTATGCACTATTGTTTCAAGTTATAAAGCCTGCTAGTAGGGTTAATCACATTGTAGAACACACCATTAATTAGGGTTTATGAAGTAAATCATCTAAGTTCAATTTTCCTCATGATTATTCTTTCATGATACACATCTTTTGCCATTTTGCGATTGAAAATGAGTAGAATAACATGTCCATTAATTGTTACATTCGCAATTTATTCTTGCTGTTCACCTATTATTAATCATTACTTAGTAGGGTTGTTTGAAGGTCGTGCCACCCCGGTGGTTCCAACTTACCGCTACACACTCATTTGTCGCTGGTTTTGAGCCATTAATTCTTGGACATAGAATGTCTCTCTGTCAGATATTCCTTCCGCCGGAGTAGGTGTTCATGTTCCGAGACCTTCGTAAGTCTCCACGAGCCTGGGATTCCCACTAGGACACCGAGCAGGTTGTACCACCAAATCCTAGACCCATTGGAAGTCTAATTTCGATGGAACAAAGTCTTGTTGAAATTCTATCAAATTTTTGTCAGATTTTTGATTGCGACCCCCTCCCAGACCGCCTCTTGATGGCGGCGGTCTTCCCTAGACCTTCTTCTGGGAATGCGATGGCCATCTTTTGGAGCGTCTGGTACCCCTGACGCATTCTTATAAACACGTCCCCAACTCCAGATGCATTCATGTTGGAACCGTCTCGGTGTAGTTGGTTCTGTTTAACCCACCCGTGTAGCAGTCTCCCTGTGACCATATTCTTTTAGTAGCGGTCCATGGCCGACTGTCTCTTCATCCAGCATTTCGAATTCATGAGTTTTATGTGTGTAAGCCATTCTAGCCTCTCCAGGCTTTTGTATCTCAAAATTCTGGCCTTTTGCTTGGTCTATCTGACGTTATCTCCCTTGGTAATCATCCAATACCCTTCCTACAGTCATGTTCTTAAATGACTTTTTCTTAATAAGCTTGATAATGTGAAGTCTTCAAGGAATCTATTTCCTACTCATGTTGCCTTGATTAAGATGAGTTATTCTTGGAATTCATATGCCATTAGTAAATTGTCTAGAAAATGTTATATGGGACTTTTGGGTCCACTGTTGACAATCAATGCTAGGCTAAAACTATTAGGGCCCGGATCTGGTCCTAGGGGTGAGGCAAAGCCCAAACATGTACCGGTATTATGAATGATCAGGTGCGGCATTGCACCACTATATGCAAGATTTGGTCTAGACATTTTTACATCTTGGGCATCTTCCTTACACATGCGACTTGATATGACATGACATGATATGATGCGGTCCGGAAGGGACAAACCTATTGATATGAATATAAGTACTTGCTATCTCATTCCTGGCCATGAGAATTTGTTCTACTTCTTGTACTTGTGCTAGCTATTATACGTGATTCTGGCTATTTTATCCCGTTCATGCTCTTAATGTTCTTAGTCAGGTCTCTTGTAACCTTGTTGTTCCTTTGATATTATCTATGTTCTTGTCTTGCACTTATTGCATCATTTTAATTGTTAATTACTTAAATCATTGCTTGATGATAGAGATTAATTCCTACTGAGCTTTTTGCTCACCTAATTTTCCCCAACTTTTCAGGTAATATTGGAGATGCGACCACAGATGGGGACGGGGAGGAGTGATGAGTTGGCTTGATCGTAAAGAGTCTAGTTTTTGTTGAAGTCTAGTCCTGTAATTTGAGTCTTTTTAATTATTGTAAGCAAGTCAAAGGTTTGTAAACATTGGTTTTAATATGAATAAAAGTTATATTTATTTTTGGTCTAATTTTCTTGTGTCATCTCTTTGTTCTGTATCATGAATGAATCACTGCCACGTTTCGAGCATGCTTCCCGCTGCTATCGGTTCAGGGCGTGACAGCTCAGATTTTTGGACATCAAACTGCCCCTGGATTTGCTTGACGATCAGTAGCGAATCACCAAACACTTGCAGCATTTTGATCTCCATTTGCAAGGTGACTTGGAGGCCAATAATCAGAGCTTCATACTCTGCTTTATTATTTGTGCAGGGCTTACTGATGGAACATGAAGTATGCAATACTTCTCCATCTGGGGATTTGAGTACGATGTTGGCTCCAGCCCTCCCTTTGGTGTGCCCGGACGGGGTTGTTTCTGTTCTCGAGGCCCCGTCAAAGTACAACTGCCAAGCGGTTTGTTGGACTTGATCCACCTCTAGCATTTCATCTTCAGGCAATTCTGTGACTAGTGGGGAGTCCTCGGGCACCGGGTGTGCTGTGAAGAAATCCGCGACGGCTTGCCCTTTGATGGCCTTTTGTGGCTCGTAGGTAATGTCAAATTCTATTAGCAGTATGGCCCACTTGCTAAGATGCCCCTTCGGGATTGGCAGGGAAAGAATGTGCTTGACAGGGTCAGCCCTAGATATCAGGCTCACTTCATGGGACAACATGTAATGCCTCAGCTTCTTGACCGCGAGGACTAAGGCATGGCAAACTTTCTCAATCAGAGTGTACTTGGCCTTCGCTCCCACCAATCTTCGGCTGAGGTAGTAGAGAGCTTGCTCATTCCCTTCATCACTGTTCTGGGTGAGCATTGCCCCCAGTGAGTATTCGGTGGCCGCTATATATAGGGCGTGTGGTCTTCCCTTGGTAGGTGCCCCCAGCACAGGTGAGGTCTTCAAATAATCTTTCAACCGGTCGAAGGCTCATTGGCAGTCTTGATCCTAGCTAAAGAGTGCATTCTTCATCATTAGTTTATGGAATGGCTGGCAGCGTCCCGACAGGTTGGAGATGAACCTACGGATATAGGCTAGCCGGCCTTGCAGGGACCTTAACTCTCCCAGATTCTTTGGTGGGGGCAGCTCCTGGATAGCTTTTATCTTAAAGGGGTCGATCTTAATCCCCCTGTGTCGGATGATGAAGCCAAGAAACTTCCCGCTGGAGACGCCAAAGGCACACTTCATCGGATTCATTTTCAGCTCGTACTGTCGGAGCCTCTCGAAGATGACTCTGAGGATGCTCAAGTGGTCACCCATTTTCTTCATCTTGAGGACCATATCATCAATGTAACATTCGAGACTTTGCTATACAGCACCTCGTCGAATATCTTGGTCATTGCCCGCTGGTACGTGGTGCCCGCGTTCTTGAGACCGAAGGGCATTATTTTGTAGTGGAATATTTCTTTAGGCGACCGAAAGGCCGTATGAATTCGGTCGTGCTTAGCTATCCAGATTTGGTTATAGCCGGACGATCCGTCCATAAAGAACAGGGCCTCGTGGCCAGTAGTTGCATCAATCATCACTTCGGTGATAGGCACCGAGAAGTCATCTTTTGGGCAGGCTTTGTTCAGGTCGCGGAAGTCTACGCAGATCATGATCTGTCCATTCTTCTTCTTCACTGGCACAATGTTGGCCAACCAGATAGTGTATTGGTTCTCAGCTACAAAATCGACATCTACGAGCTTGTTGACTTATTTACAGATCTGATTTATCAGTTCTAGTCTCATGCGCCGAGGGGACTGCTTCACCGGCTCCACCTTGGGATCAATAGCCAGAATGTGCTGAGTCACATTGGGGCTGAGGCCGGGCATCTCTTTATAGTCCCAGGTGAAACAGTCCCTGAACTCCTGTAGCAACTTCACATACTGCTCCCTCTCCTGAGGAGGTATGAGGGCGCTTAGAAAGGTTGGTCTGGGGTCACCTTCCGTGCTGAGGTTAATTTCAATGAGCTCGTCGATGGTAGCCTGGCCGCCATCTTCAATTTTCGGGGGTGCCGGCAGCAGGTCGACGAAGTCTTGGTCTTCGCCATCTTCCGCTTCAAGGACGCTGTACGCATCCTCTTGTTCCGCCTCGCCGGGTACCGAGGTAGTGCTTGCTTCACACCCCTCTTGGCTTGCAGTCTGCAGCCTCGAGGGGCTTCCTTGCACAAAGAGGCATAAGGCCGCTCCGGGGTCTTCTTGGTAGTCATCATAGATAACTTCTACGGGAGTCGAAGTGGTTTCTAACGTTTGAAAAATTAAATCAAATCGAATAATCTAAATTTAAAGATATTTTTGTCAAATTTATATAAGTATATATATAACTGAGGAGGGTAAGATTGGTTTGGCCTAAGGGTAGCCCAACAAGGGCAGGCCCACAAAAGGAAAAGCACGACGAGCCCTCCTACGGGACAGGTAAGGATGCTCAGCCCACTAAGGAAAGGTCCATCCCAAGGGCGACCTCGAATTCTACAGCGTGGCCCATGCACAGTCGCCAGTAGATTACCCTCCGATGATCGACCATTGCCCCTACAACGTCGGCCTCGACTCCATAACGGGTGAACACGCTCTATGAGCGCCATAAGACTCGCCCTAGCACCGGCCTACGCCAGAGAAGCCGCCCTCCAACAGGCAACTCCTGCCATCGTAGCAGAGAATGTTACCCAACTACAATGGCCCTTCCCTGTTACGAGATGATGCCTTACTCCAGGGAAACCCTATATAAAATGGAGGACAGGGAAGATATACAGAGACAGACAAACTGTGGCTCATTCCACTAAAGCACACACTACAGAGAAGTAGGTGACCAGCCCTGTAATTTAGAGAGAAGAGGAGAGTCTCTGCCCCTGATCAACTACGTCTCCTCTCGGTGACCTTACCACCTGGTGAGCACTCACTGAGTGTCCACCGGGAGTGGCGAGCACTCGTCCCGGAGGCCACCTATGGCTCTTCAGCCTACTACGGTGATCTCTCCCTCTCTTCCTCCTTTCTAGTCTTCTCTGTATATTACTTCTAGTCATTGACTTAAGCATCGAAGGGTTGTCCCCAGGGGTAACACCCGGGACTCCTTCTGACGCCTCTCTTGGCTTTAGTCTTTGCAGGGCTCCACAGGCGTGAGACGTCTTCCCCAATAAATAAATAGAGAAGGTGGTACGTGGCCTAGGAACCATTTTCCTGCCGCTACACTTCTTGGCGTCGTCTGTGGGAAGGCGAGCGAGAAGCCATGGCGTCCCGTGGAAGCCTTCGCAATGCCAGCCATTAGGGGAGAGGGTCCCAACAAGGACCCAACTCTCGCCGAGGATCTCAGGAGGCCTCCTCCAACCATCCCCGGTAGGAGGTCACCCCAGGCAAAATTGACGAGATCCGGCTACAACTCCGAACCATGGCAGAACTCTGCCAGGAACTCAAGGACCAGCGGGCCAACCCTACCTGCATCCCGCCACGAGAGGACGGGAGAGGCTACATGGGAGAAAGTCGCGGCCAAGTGCAGGAGGCTTCCCGCTCCTCGGCCTCGAGAAGCTGGCGATCCCGTAGCGTGCCTGAGCCAAGGGTACGCAGCCCACTCTACTCCAACTCAGAGATGGACCACTAGCTCCAGCACTTCGACGAGATCGAAGACAAAGTTCGCTGCTTAGATGACATTCTCCTGGCCGTGAAGAATTGCGGCCTCATCGACGACGACCAAGACTTCCACTCTCCCTTTTCCAGGGATATAATGGAAGCCCCCATTCCTTCCAAGCTCCAGCTGTCGTCGTTCACACCCTACGATGACACCACCGATCCGACCGACCACATGCACAGTTTCGAGTCCCACCTAGTGTTCCACCGGGCCTCAGACACGGTAAAATGCCTGGCATTCGTGACCACCCTGTGGGAGAACGCCCGAGCATGGTTCGAGTCTCTGCCGGCCAGAACCATCTCCTCCTTCCAGTAGCTCAAGAAGCTGTTCAAGGAGAACTTTGTAGGCTGTCGGAAGGTAGCCAAGTCCGCAGTCACCCTACTCACTCTCAAGCAGGGCAAGGAAGAAACACTGTGGGACTTCGTCTCCCACTTTCGTGCAGAGGAGCTGAGGATCCCACACCTCGACATCGGCATCGCCACCACCACCCTCACCTAGGGGATGCGAGACTGCATCCTTCAGCA
>JANBPO010002265.1:0-10647 GCA_024336825.1 Amorphophallus titanum | reverse complement strand
GGCAGGATGCAGGAACGGCCCCACAGCCCCTCGATCCAACGACAACCGGAGCTATCCCTCCGACTGTGAGACTTTGAAAGGTATTTCATAGAGCAAGAGTGCGCCCTCTGTGCCTTACAAAAGACCTCTACCGTGGAGGATGAGGAGCAATCCCCATTCTCTGATCATGTCTTGAAGGCTGAGATCTCTCCTAGGATCTCGCTCTCAACCTTCAAGTCGAACGACGGCCAGGGAGACCCGGTCGATCACTACGACAGCTTCGATGCCCTCATGACCCTACATGGGGCATCCGATGCCATCAAGTGCTAAGTGTTTGCGACCACCTTGGTCCAGGGCGCCTAGGCTTGGTTCTGAGCCCTCGCCTTGGGTAACATTCGTGATTTTCGACAGTTCGGGCGAGTATTCAAGGAAAGCTTCGCTAGCAGCGGTCCTCCACGGTCAGTAGTGAGGTTGTTGGCACTCAAATAGGAATAGGGGGAGAGACTCCGGGCCTATGTCAACTGATTTAAATTGGAGGCCCTGTGTATACCCCACCTAGATGTTGCCTCGGCCATCACTGCACTGACCGAGGGCACCCGCGACGAGAACCTATGACGTGAGTTGGTCCTTCATCCCCCTACCTCCCTCACCAAGCTAGCGACCTTGGCCCTACGTCACGCAAAGTGCGAGGAAGTCCTCACTGCCTGCCACAGCACGACGGGCACAGGTCGGGAGGTGGACAAAAAGTGACAGTCCGAGCAAGGCTCTAGACAAGGAAAGAGGCGGAACTGGGACGGAGACCATAAAGAGCCCTCTCAAAAGTACGAGCGGTACACTCCCCTGACCGCCCCCATCTACAAAATTTATGAAGACAACAAGGGCTCAGGTCTTCTCCGCCAACCCGAGCCTATGAAGGCGAACCACCGCAATCGCCGCAAGCACTATCTATTCCACAGTGACCACGGACACCACACCGGCGATTGTTATCAGCTCTAAGATGGGATCAAGCGCCTCGTCTGCCAGGGGCACTTGTCCCGGTACGTGTCCGAACACAAGAAGGATGCTGTCGCCCGTGAGGAGATCAACAATATCCCTCGCGGAGTCCACATCAACGTCATTGTCGGCGGCACGGCATCAAGTGGAGACAGTAGCCAAGGAAGGAAGTGTCACGTCGAGCGGTGAGTCAGGCCTCCGAGCCCCCCAAGACTCGGCAGGTGAGCGAATAGCAGGCCTTGGTGTTTTCCGACCAAGACCTAGAAGGGCTAACAACCCCGCACGATAATGCCCTAGTTATATCGGTCACAATAAACCACTGCAATGTAGATAGGATCTTAGTTGACAATGGTAGTGCCCCTGATGTACTTTCTTATGATTGTTTGCTCAAGATGGGTGAGAACCCGTCTCGACTCCGCTCGATCCGAACCCCTCTTTGTGGGTTCAATGACCAGGCAACCTATCCCGAGGGAGCCCTGAGCCTGCCGGTCACCATCGACACCCCGCCCAAAATCGTTATGGTTATGGTAGACTTCATCGTGATTAAAGGGATGACGGCTTATAATGCCATCTTCGGCCGAGGTCTCCTCACCCGAACGAAGGCGGTGCCTTCTACCTATCACCAAAAAATGAAGTTCCCCACCAAGAATGGCATGTGGGAGGCCTGAGGTAACCAGACAATGGCTAGAAGGTGCTATATAATCTCGGTCGAAGTCATAAGGCCTAAAGGGAAAAGCAAAGGGATTAAGGGAACCGAGGAAGGACTGACAACATCCGATCATGGTGGCGAGTTGTTAACGGTCTTCCTTAGAGGTGACCCAACCCTAGGAGTCAAGATCGGAGCTGACCACCCATCTGATGTCCAGGAGCAATACAAAAATTTCCTTGCTAAGTATATTCAAGTCTTCGCATGGTCTGATGAACAACTTCCCGGGATTCCTGGGGAGATTGTGATGCACAAGCTCAACCTTGACCCAGCGGTGAAGCCTGTCCAACAGCGAAGAAGAAAACATGCCCCGGAGAAATAGATGATCATCAAGGAACAACTCACCAAGGGGAAAGAGACCGGCCACTTTCATCCAGTCCTTTACCCGACGTGGCTCGCTAATGTCGTTCTGGTACCCAAAGCTTCGGGAAAGTGGTGAATGTGCGTGGATTTCACCGATCTTAACAAGGCCACTCCAAGGACACTCTATCATCATATTGACCGGTGAACCCCTGAAGAAGATCCTCTCTCATCTCGGAGCGTCAGGATGCCTCGTCAAATGGGCCATTATGCTCGGGGCCTACGATATCTCCTATCGCCCCCGCGCGGCCATCAAGGGACAGGCCCTCGCGAACTTCATCGCGGAGAGCACCGTCCCAATCGGGGAGGCATCTCCATCCGTACATGGACCCATCTAGGACTTGTTCATCGACGGGTCATCTAACTCGGCCAGAAGCAGTGCTGGTGTCCTCCTCAAGTCACCCGAAGGAGCAGAACTGCAATATGCCTTGAAGTTCAACTTCCAGGCGTCTAACAATGCCTCCGAGTACGAAGCCCTCATTTCGGGGACCAAGATGGTACGACGACTAGGGGCCGAGCGAGTCAAGATCCACACTAACTCCCAGCCTGTCACGCCCTGAACCGATAGTAGCGAAACGTGTTCATTTGCTCGAAACGTGTCAGTTAAACAGTCGAGTCAATCAGAGCATAACCATAAGACAAGATGTGATTGAATAAAAATAGAATTCTCATTTCAAATATAAGTTTATTACAAGTTTGACCCAAATAAACTAAATACTCAATAAAGGAAAATTATAATGAGATACTTGACTAGGCTTAGCACAAGACTCAAGATAACAAGACTAGTGGGTTTATCTAAGTTTGTCGAAGTACTCTTCACTCTCGCCCTTGTCCATCTTGTGTGGTCTCGTCATCGTTGAGGTCATTACCTGAAAATTATTGAAAATAAACTGAGTGAGCGAACGCTTAGTAGGACTTAATATGTCAAGCTCCAAGCTAGCTATAAGTGATAATCAATTTCACATGCTCATGCAGGTCACGTAAAAGTAAGGCAAATCAAGAATTATAATGGCACGAGTTATAACGATAAAGCGATAATAAATTAAAACCATAAAGAAGAGTAAGCAAGATGTTGGATACATTTATGAAGTGTAGAGACAAGGGTAACAAAAGTGTATAGCAAGAACTTCCATGACGAGATATCAAGTACCTCTCATAATATAGCATTCACGAGGAAACAATAACAATCTTCTCTCTATGACGAGCATTATCACGAGAGCGGTTAATGACACTAGTACAATATTCTCTCTATGACGACATTATCACGAGAGCTTTCATGTAACTAGTACTATAAAGGAATGGCCTCACTTTAAGGGGTGCTCACGACTGTATGATAGCCCCTCATGGATTAGCACTAGGTAGTATTTGGTCACACACTTCGGAGTTCTCACGACTGTATGATTACCCCTAATTGCCGTAGACCGAGTTGGTGAATGCCAGCACCCGATCATCATGATACCGGTATATGTTTGGACTTTGTCTCGCCCATGGGATCAGATCAGGACCCCTTATTTTATACACTAGCATTTTAAATGTCATTTAGTTGGGACCCATAGCCCCTGACATTTATCTAGACTAATTTCACTTTAATGGCCAAGAATTCCAAGGATCAAGCATGTAGGAATAGTAGGGTAGATTCACAAAATTCAAGGATAGATCTACATGCAAGAAGACATGGCGATAATGCCTACGAAAATCACGAAAATGAAGAAATATTATGAAACTGAGTAAATGGCGCCCATTAGGCTGTCGTGATTTCAGACTAAATAGTGCCCAGACCATGGTCGCTATTCATGAAAATAATGATAGTGAGAAAGTCGCCAATTCCCTCTAGCGCCCAAGTCATTATCGCCAATTATTGACAGATAGAACAATTCTCAAAGAGGCCAGAACAACGCTCTAAGAGGGCTAATGCATCATGTTTCTTTAGAGTGACGTGATAGAATACAGTGTCATAAGTTTTTAGGGTACAACCAGCTCAGACGACCTTGAAGGAATCCAAGACTATGTGGAGTCTTACAGAGGTCTCTATGACAAAGTCGCCAGTCCGATGGAAGGAATATCCCACAGAGGACTCATTCATCACCGAGAGTTAAGGGGTGTACGAGAAATCATCATAACACGTGAGACTGCATCTACGGACTAAGACACAGTGCCAATAAGGACCCGCGATCATGGCCAAAAATGAGATAAAACAAAGAGTAATGAAATGCATGCCCACTCAGAAAGTCACTACCTCATGAAATAGCGGCTAACTGAAGGGTCTCTCAATCTTTTGATCACTGGAATTTAAAATATTAAATCAAGAATTCGCGCCTGTCTGTACGACGTACATTCATTAATAATTTCAACAGATTTATCATTTTTGGAAAATAAATTGAATAGCACCCCTGTACAAGGGCGTCATGCCCCCCGCCGTGCTTCCCAATCCATTCCAGGAAAAGCCGAACGGCGTGCTGATAGGCACGCCGTGTGTGTTCGTTGCGGATTTTCCCGAAGAAGAATTCCTGCGCTGCGAAGACGGCGTTAGGCCCGGCGCGCGTGATGATGGCGGGCAGCTCGTCCGTGATGCTCAAGGGAAGATTCCCTGACGGGGAGGGTGGAGCAGGGGCGGTCATGCAGCTTGCCCGGAGGCCGAGCTTTTTACACGCCCCGAATCGAGATCACCCTTGGCTATGGCAATCAATGCTTCGATGGCGGATTCCTTCCTGTAGTGCTTAAAGCCTTCGGCATCCTCCATGCTTACCGAATAGACTGGCCCGACTTGGCGTTGCTGATCATCGAAGATTACGATCTGCCATTCCGTTTCGGACCATATCGTGGCGATTTCAAACTGGTGTCCGTCTGCAACGTGTTTGGTCTTGCCGTGAATGTTGCTCATATCGCGCCTCCTCTGTTTAACGCCTAATAATGTCCTTTATCATGCATTAAAGGCAGATGCCAGATCGGCATGACCACCATGGTGTTTTGCACCGCGTGGAGGCATAAAAGCAACAATGCCATTCACCACACTCACTGACGATGAAGAAAAGGAACTCTGGCGGCTGAATCGCTTCTACTGGAAAGAAGCGGAGCGCTGCGAGGAAGCTAAAGCGTATCTTGCAGGATGCGTGATGCTCGGCTCCGCGCTGGAGAATATCCTCATCCTGATGATCAGCCTGTATCACGATGACGCTGATCGCACCGGCAAAGTGCCGCTGAAGAACGGTAAACCTAAACCCATCCTCAAATGGAATCTGGTCGAGCTGCTGAGGGTTGCCAAGGCCGCAGGCTGGTTACCTGCGGGCCTGAAGCTGGGCGAGGACTGGAACACCAGGAAGGCGCGTGTCGGCGATTATGCCGAAGCCGCCCGCGAAATGCGCAATCTCGCCCATCCGGCACGCTACCTGCAGGATCATGCACGGCGGCGAGTTACGAAGAGATACCTCCAGCGGCAATTTGAGATTGTGCTTGCCTGTCGCGACTGGCTTGCCGCGCACAATAATCGAGAGCTGCTCAAAGCCATCGAGGAAGAAGAGAAAAAAGAAAAGGCGCAAACATCCAAAAACAGCAATGAGACGTGATCCGGAAACGCGGTGATCAAAGAAGATTAGCGAGTTGCTCCGCACTCAGAATCTCAACTCCGTATGTGGCCTTGAGCCACGAGCGGTTGTCCGCGTCGAATATCGAAGGGGCACCTGTCGAGACGCCGCGATCATCCGTGCAAAGGTAATCGTTGCCAAAAGCGATATGCGCGGCCACTACATCGCCGTCCGCCGATTCCGCAAAGGCATCTTCGATTTGCTTCCTGATTTGCTTCTTCTCCTTGTTGTCTTCCGGCTCACATGCCCAGGCGTGAGCGCCGTAGATAAGTGCGCGATCCGAGAGACTGGCTGGACGAGGGCCGTCTAGGGCTGCTGTCAGCGTCTGGACAAGGGCCACAAGCGCCCCCTCGCCTACACCTCGCGCGTTTATTGTCCCAACGACAGTACCGAACCGCTCGTTGTAATCGGACGTTGCAAAGACCTCTTCTGCGTAGATCTGGGGATTGCCCCGAAGGCGATCAGGGACAGGCAAGCCGATGTAGGGGGTACTGAGAAGCTTTATGCCAATCGCCAGCGCTTCCTTCAGCTCTTCTTCAAATGCCTCGCCAATGCCGGGATGCAGGTCGTGTCTCGCATTGATTTCGATGGTGAGGCCGTGGGAGCCTTGGCCGTATGACTTGCTCTTTACGTCTACCGTGGGGACATTCTGGGCATGAAACTTTGCCCGATGTTTTCGTTGGATCGCCTCCGCTGTCCCGAAACCTTCGCTGATGAAGCCGCGTATTCGCCCATTTCGGATCGCGTCCTTGATTTTGACCAGCGCGGAATGATTGGGTCGGTTCGTGTGCCGCTCCGGAAAAACCATCCGGTTCCAGACATTGGTATCAAACGTCACTCGCATCGCTCGCCTTCACCTTACGATATAACGCCTTTTATGTTGCAGTAATCTGTCCTGCCGCGAACGCTTAAAAATTAACGGCTTGCCCGACCTGCCTCAAACTCCTTGAATGTCATGCGCAGCGGTGGCTTTCTGTGTTTTGCCTCGCATTTAGCCCTGTCCCAGTCGTGCTTCAGTAGCAGGGCGACCCTGTCCGCAAACTCCCGGCTGCTCTTTTCATCTGGCTTTTCTCCTTTCATCAGCGTATCGAGCAGTCTCAGAATCCCCGCATCCTCTACGTCTGTCGGATTCAGGTTGAGACTGAGGCTTAGCCGCAGCTCGCCGAGGGTTGCAGCATTCGGCTCTCTCGCAGCCTTGTGTACCGCCAGCGCCAGTTCACGAATTTTGTCACGCCACTTTGCGCGCTCTTTGGTGATGTTTTCAATCTGGATTGCCCTCTCGCTGGATCGCCGTGCGAAGAAACCCGTTACAGCGGCGGAGATGACGCCCGATGTCGCTGCCGTGGTGACAACCGTTGCCCAGTCCATATGCAGTCTCCTCCATCGCTATGTGCAGGTTGTATCCCATTGCACCTCAATTGTCCTCTATTAGCCACACCAGGAGTCTCCTGTCTTCCGCTGCCGAGCCCCACGTCCTCGCTCCTATCCGGCGATACATGCGTCCGGCGCTTGCGCGTCAATGACGCCTTTTCCCCTGGGCTGAACCGCCCATTCCTCGCGAACGCTCCGCTCCAAAATGCTATGACCCGCTTCGCTGTTACCGTCCGCCTTTCTCTCGCCGTAAGCGAGGCCGCAGTGGCTTCGCGCCAACGAAAAGGAGACGAACATGGCTACCATAGAGAACCTCATCAGCGCGGCGGGCATTCAGCGCAACACCATCCACCAGGGCGACTGCCTCTCCGTGCTGCCCACACTGCCGGAGCGCAGCGTCGATTTCATCCTGACGGACCCGCCCTACATCACGCGCTACCAGTCGCGCGACGGGCGCAGAGTCCCGAACGACGATAACGACCGCTGGCTGAAGCCTGCCTTCGCACAGATGTTTCGCGTCCTGGCAAACGATGCCTTCTGCGTCAGCTTCTACGGCTGGCCACAGGCCGACAAGTTCCTGCAGGCCTACCGCGCGGCAGGATTCCGCGTCGTCGGACATTTCGCCTTCCCGAAGCGCTATACATCGCGTTCCCGCTTCGTCCGTTACCAGCATGAATGCGCGCATCTGCTCGCCAAAGGCAACCCAGCGTGCCCGCACGACACTATCGGCGACGTAATCGACTGGACCTATAGCGGCAACAAGCTGCACCCGACGCAAAAGCCGCTCTCCGTACTGCTGCCTCTGGTAGAAACGTTCTGCCCGAAGGGCGGCACCCTGCTCGATCCGTTCAGCGGCTCCGGCTCATCACTGCTTGCAGCAAAGACGCTGGGATGCTCCTATATCGGTATCGAGCTGGATGCGAAGTACCATGCCATCGCGCACAGCCGCCTGCGTCCCGACTGAGGGGGTGGAGCACTCCGCCCATGCCTATTGAACTTCCACGATCTTGACTTCGCCTCTGTCCTGCTCTAAGACGAATCTGTCTCTATACAGGACAGTGACAAGCAATATCAGGTTCAACCGCGCGACGGAGCGGAACAGCAAGCCTCCAGCGCCCGCCGTGCTTCGCAATCGCAGTGTAAGTGACATCGAAAGCCGGAGAGCCAGGAGCCAAGAAGCGCAGCGGCAGTGAAAAACGCCAGCGTGGTCCCATCGTCGGCTTCCGTGCATCGCCGGACGAACTCGCCAAGATTAAAGCGGCTGCCGACCGGCAGGGATTGACGGTCAGCTCCTATGTGCGCTCGCGCGCCCTTGAGAAGCCGACGACACGCGCGGTGCGCCGTGCGCCGGTGGCGACGGCGCAGCTCGCGCAATTGCTGGGACTGCTCGGCGCGGCAGGCGGCGAGCTGCAACGCCTTCTGCAGCGTGTTGATCAGGACTCCCCTGCCCGTGCCGACATCCTCAAGGCCGTGGGGGAATTCCGGCAGGCGGCGTCAGCCATCCTGCGGACGCTGGGGAAGCGACCATGATCATTAACGGCGGTTCGCGCAGCAATGGCGCATTCTTCGCAAGGCATCTGTCAAACGGGGAGCATAACGAACGGGTGACCATCTGCGAGCTGCGAAACCTTGCGGCCATAACGATTCCCGGCGCGCTGCGCGAGATGGAAGCCGTATCGCTTGGTACGCAGTGCCGGAATTTCTTCTATCACGCCAATATCAACCCGAGGGAAGACGAACCGCTCACTCAAAGCCAGTGGCACCCTATCTCGCGATGGAGCGCCTGCGCGGCCACGACCTCGCGCACCAGCTCCGTCGCCAGCGCCGCCTCAACCTCCAGCCGGAGGCCAGACAAGAGGGCATCATTCTCGGCCACATTATTGGAGGCTGAAAAGTTGAAGCACAACACGTACTGTAACTCGACCCCTTCTGGCGATAAGAGGACTAGGCCTGCTCCGCTCCCACTCGCACAAGATGACCCATCCATGTATAGTACCCAAGCTGGCCAGGGGGAGTGCTTGGATCCTTCCTCATCAGGGAGAGTGCATTCGATGACAAAGTTGCCAAGGCTTGGGCCTTGATGGCGGTCCTTAGGTGGAAATTAATGTCGATCTCTCCCAACTCGATGACCCATTTGACCAAACTCCCTAAGGCATCAGGATTCTAAAGTATCCAGCACAGAGGTTGGTCAGTCAGGACCACTACAGCATGGGAGAGGAACTATGGTCGCAACTTACGAGTGGCCATTACTAAGGTGAGTGCGAATTTCTTGATCTATGAATATCGAAACTCAGGCCCTTGGAGAGCTTTGCTCACATAGTAGGCCAGCTTCATTCTCCTTTCATCTTCTCGGGCGATTACCACCCTGTGTGTGCTCGACATTACGGATAGGTAAAGTAGCAACTGTTCTCCACTACATAGCTTGGAAAGAACTGGTGGCGAGGAGAGGTATCTTTTCAAATCTTTGAAGGCTTGCTTGCATTCTTAGTCCTAGTCTACCCATCCTTTCTTTTCTGGTGACTTGTTGGCTTGCTTGGTGACCTAGAAGAAGGGGAGGCACCACTCAGTAGCTCTGGACAGGAACCAAGTGAGGGCGGCTTCGCAGTCGGTGAGGCACTGTACGCCCTTAACCCACTCTAGTCACTTCATCTCTAATATTGCTCCGATTTGGTTAGGATTGGCTTTGATGCCTTGGTGAGTCACCAGGAAACTGAGGAACTTGCCTGACCTTACTCTGAATGCACACTTATTCGGGTTGAGTTTCATGTTGTACCTTTGAAGCGTGGCGAACATCTCTGCCTGGCCCTCCAGATGGTCAGTCGCATGTAGGCTTTTGACTCATCAATGTATACTTCCATGTTGCAGCTGATCTGAGAGTCAAACATATGGTTAACTAGTCGTTGGTATGTAGCTCTTGTGTTCTTTAACCTGAACGACATGCACATATAGTGGTAGAGACCATGGTCAGTGATGAAAGCTATCTTGTCTTGGTCGAAGTCATGCATGTTGATTTGATGATACCCTAAATAAGCATCAAGGAAGCTCAGCATCTCATGCCTAGCTATTGTGTCGATGAGCTGGTCGATCCGTGGCATGGGGAAGCTATCCTTGGGAGTGACCTTATTGAGGTCAGTGTAATCGACGCACATGCTTCACTTCCCATTTCTCTTGGGAACTAGGACCACATTAGCTACCCAGTCTAGATACTAGGTTGACTGGAGGAGTCCTGACTGTAGCTTGTCACTCACATGCTCCCTTATGATGGCCTGGCACTCAGAATTACAGTGCCTCTTGTGCTGTTGAACCCGGCGGCACCTTGGATCCAGTTTCAGGTGGTGACTGATTATTTTTGGTGGTATTCTAGGCAGCTCATTCTTGGACCAAGCAAACATATCTTGGTTCGCCATCAAGAAGCGTTGGTAGGATGATAGGGACATCTCACACCACTCCCTATGGCTAGGGTCACCCGCACATCCTTGAGGAAGCTCGACAGTGATTATCTCATGTTATCTTTATTTTTTAGTCTTATTTATGTATTTTCTTTATTGAGTCATGAGTCTAATTTCTCTTGTTTTGTGTTGATTGGGCCTTAGTATCCTAGTTTGGGCACATAATTATTGTTTAGGACAGCCTTGGTCTTTTGTATGAATGCCAATT